>JALIZH010010243.1:0-120640 GCA_030522465.1 Rhipicephalus appendiculatus | reverse complement strand
ACACATTGTTAACAGTCATCGTTGACTCTTCCACATTTCCTCGTTAAGAGGTCGGCTGCTTCTCTGATCACTCTCTCAGTGCATGCGCTGGAGGGAAGGGTGGTGTTAAAATGTAGGAACACCTTGTGCACCAGCTCGTAGTTGCGCAATGCTTCAGTGCTAGTGTCCGTGTCCTCTACAAAGCATTGCGCATTGCTGTTGCTGGCACTTGGGTAAGGCGTTGAAGGTAACGCCTAAGAAAAGGTGAAGAAATAGGTCTGACGGGAGGGGTTCCCTACAGAGTGGTCGCATATTATTTGGGACGAGCATTGCTGTAGAAGACAGATTACAACTTGGTTTTGCGAAAAAAAAGGTAATTGATTGCTGGTAATCAATTTCAAGAAAATGTAATTGAATTACCCACAATGTTGCATTTTCGAAAAAAAGTAATCGATTATATTACTAGAAAATGTAATTGATTACAAGTTGTAACGCAATACGTACAGCCGCTCCCACAAATTTACGGAACGCGGGCTCCACTGAAAATGCGAATTTCCGCTCTGTTAGTGCACGGGCAGGTAGCTGCGTAGGTCGCAAGGACTACTACAAGCTGGAACATCTGTTTGGGGGGCTATGTTCAAAGACAAAGCGGGAATATATCATTTTCGGAAATTTTGTGTTCCGAAAACTTTTGAGGGCGGGGGTACAACTCTGCCTGGGATCGCTACATTTTACCTTGCGCATTGCGCAGCTCTTTTTAAAAAGAAAAATGCAGAACTGTCCTCCGCATGTACACACTAGTGCAGTGGCTGGCAAGCAACGCTGAGCATACGCGTGACTGTGGCTCCGCTCTATTTTGAGGGGGCCCTTGCAAGTTCTCTGCAAATTATACGAAAAAAGGCATTTTTTGGGTGCCTTGCGGTTCCTCATTCAATTTCGGCGGGTTGTGCTGATGATGATGACAATGGAATTCAAGCGCGTGAAGAGATTGTCCTTCGTAGTAATCTGTTCTAACTTTATGCTAGGTCATGCCAAAGTAACAAACATAAAAAATAAAGTGAGAAGTTAAAGACGAAAAAGCATTAAACATGAATCGCCGCTGTGAATTTTGCTCGCAGCAACCTTGGCTAACGTTGGCTCAGCGTTGACTCGCAGTGCTTTTGCGAAGCGCCATCTGTTTCTCGTGAAAGTAAGAGAAAGTGTCATGGCGGCTTCCGGTCTTGTCGGACCAGCGCGAAGTTCAAGCTATGTGCTTGTTTGCCGCAAGCATCCTTCCTCGTGATAAATCTACTCTTCTGTGACCACAGTGATATCTGCAAATGTTCACAGCTCGAAAGTGCACCTCATGTAGCCGACGGGTAAGCTGTCAACCTCCACCTTATCTCCGGATGAACGCGCTCTCGCACCATAAATATTGTGGCAGTGATGGTAATGCCGTTCCGTGTTAAATGTACCACAATTCGAAAACTTTCTCTCTGTGCAAGTTGCTCGATTATTACGGTAGCCTGATGAGATTATTTCAGAGGCTAATACAGGTCTTGACAATAAAAATAGCACTTAAATTAGCGACGTACCGTACTTCCAGCGCGGTTACCCGATACCGCTAAAATACTGTTCGCGTTGTTGTGACGCTATGTATACTCATGATGTCTGTTTGCATGTCAATTAAACACGTTGCTGGCCATAGGATCACGATAATAAGAGGTTTTCAGGCACAAGTGCCAGGTACGGGCGTAGAATGCCTAGACAGTCACTTTAATTTGAATAAAAGAGTGAATTACTCGTTATGGATGAATAAGAACGCTCATAGTAAGGTGCGTGAAATACATGCAAGCAGTAAGATTACGGCAGTGATTAGTGGAGTGTGCTACAAAAAGAAACATGTATTATGAAGGGGTCATCAACTATACATAGTTTTCACGTGACGTCACAGACAGGTTCTCTGCGCTGGGGTCTCTAAGATGGCGGCAACCGTGACTTTTTATCTCATTAGAGAACGTCAGTGCAGAGGAGGACGGTCCCCGCGTTCTTTTGTGTTCTCCCCACGTTCTTCTGTTCGTGAGCCACGCCAAGGGGGGTAACATAGAGGAACGGAAGGGGCACCGGCACTAATTTGATGTCATGGTTCAGCTGGGGGGCCCTAAGATGGCGGCCATGGTGACGTCAATGCAAACTATGTATAGTGGGTCTGTAGTAATAGTACTATCACCTCACCAAAGCATCGGCACGTAGAAATGAATGCTACTTACACAACAATGGCCCCGCAAGGGGAGCTGTGCTACAAGCTCCTCTGGCCAGTAAGTTGCAGGGAATGGATACCTTTACAATGGAATCTACAGTAGATTTTGCTTCAAAAGGTGGCTTTGTATTAAGAAACATTCATGAAGAAACCTGTAGCGCACAAAAAACACTGACGAAGCAAGAGACGACGGGACGATGCGCGTCCGTGTTTTTTGGGCGCTACAAGTTTCTTCATGGATCACCACCAACACGCCCACTCTCACCTTCTTGTAAGAAACATTGCCAGGTACAATTTGATGTGTTGACAAGACCTCACTTATAAATGTTTCTGTTCACAAACAGTATATGCAAGGTTCTACACAATTTCACCAATCCACTTCTGCACAAACAATTCATATTGGGCTCATTGATATTGCTTGTGTGATTAGAATGATTTCATTTGTTTTGTATCATGTAAAAACTAATTTGTCACTAAAAAGTATACCTCAAAATTAATTTGGTGCATCAGTATAACAGATGTCCAAGAAAGTGTGCTGCAAATTAAAAAAAAAAGATGTGTAGAACTGCTCGCATCATTTTGCACTGATCCAGCCGGAAGCCTTTATCGGGAAAATCTACTGAGGAACAGGATGACAAAAGGGAGGCTAGCAGCAGTGCTATTGAATCTATTATTAAAAATGATTCTATTTTCAAGAATATGAGTTACTTTGAGCTGATTTGTCCAATGTAATAGCAACAAACAATATATTAAACCTGATAAATGCATGGCTTAGTCTCTGCTTTTGATAGGCTTGTATAGAACGGGTGGATTAAAGGGCATGTTTTGCCACTATTGAAACTGTGGAAAGAAACTCTGGAAGGAAGCCTTCAGGAGGGATTTATAGGCCTCTGATGCTGTAGTCTTGAGAAGTTTAGTGCCCTTTGCTGCTGCAGTGCGGCATGGGTAAAATCACAGTACAAACTCCGAACTCCCTACACCAGTTTGCTGTGCAGCTTTTGGATGCAAAAGAGCTTTTGCACTTGATTCACAAGCTTCTTGTGTGTGTTTTTCAAAAGCATTAACACCCAGAGAAAGAACTAACCAGAGTGATGTAGAATGGCTAATCTGCTCATTCACCTTACCCAAAGAAAAAATGAAAGTGAGTGCAGTTGTGATGGTTAGGTTCATCACACCTCAAGGCGTGTAATGCAAGGAAGACGGAGGGTACAATGCGTGACACAGAAGACAATTATTTAATGCGACAGACGCACATAACATGTACATTCAAATGAGCCCATGCACGGCGGTTCTCAAACAAACAAACAAGAGAAATATGCAGTCTCAGAAGTCTGCAGCAGTGTTGCCTTGTGAGGTGAGGCTCGTTGCATCCCTGCAGTGCAACCATCGCGTGTGAGCGCAGGCCAACGTCCCAGTGGAGAAGGAACTGCAAGCAGTAGGTGGCCACAGCTCGTTAGACGTTGCAGCCGGCTGCTTTGAGACCTCAAGCATGCTCGATGTCCCAAAGGCAGCCAGCGGCAGGTCATTGCAAGATGGCAGCAGGGCTCTCCCAGATCTTGCGGCAGGTCATGCTACAGCCCAAGTAGCTCAGTGGCTCAAAAACAGGAGCGCGGCCTTTCGAACCCCGCACATAGATGCGGGTTCGCAGTAGGCTCTCTCGCCTAGTCTTGCTGGCGTTCCATCCAGCTCTTTTCTGCGTGAGCCCCCCCCCCCCCCCTTTTTTTTTCTGAATCCTCTGCGCATGATTCCAAATCTGTCCTCGTTTTCATCCTCTTCTTGAGGGACACTGCGCTGTTGTCTGCTCTTCTCTTATTTTTGCAGGTATTTCCTCACAACACTAATAGAGCATACTGTGACAAAACATGATCATTTATGTTACTGGCCACACATCCAAATGTTCAACCATATCGGTTTCCATACAATAAGAGTGTTCAGTATCATGAATGTAAAAGCTATTCAATCAAGCTCACTTTATTGCCAGATGTGCAGCAAAGAATGAAGGGCTGCGGCAAAAGGTATGTTTTTCTACAAGTAAACAACGGTGAGAGCCAAACTGAATGTAGTGACGTAGTTCGACAGCAATTTCGCAGCATTTTCCTTTATGTCACATGACGTCTCGGCTAGCTGTAAGTGGGCAATATGCCACAATATCCACAAAAATACAAGCAGAGAAAATGCAGCTTCATGGGGTGTTCCACGTGAGCATCACGTTGTGTTTACATTTAATTTATGACGGGGTGCAGATCTTTCGTACATATATTAATTCAGATGACTGCAGTGTTATCTGAATTAACATCTAGAATCCTTATGTGAAATTTCATGTGTTATGACAAGGGGGGGGAAAGATGTTCTTCAAATGTCAAGCAATTTGTGACAACTCAGAATGCAACCCCAAGGCACCACACATTACCACACAAGGCACATGTTAAAAAATTGTGCACATATATCAAGACTCTCAGAACATGGGTTCCTAGGAACTGCTGCTGCAGCATTCTGTAGCGGAGAACAGGTTGAAAAATAATTGTATGAGTGGAGGGGGATGCTTGCTCGGTCATTGGCGCATATTTCAAATCTGGAAAGTGGAAAGGGGCGCTTGCTTGGTATTTTACAGTACCCACTCAGGATCGAAGTTGCAATGGAGACACTAGCATTCGCTTTTTTCACAGCAGCTCCAGGGCCGCACCAGAGGCCCATTGAATGTGACTGCCCATTCAACCAAGGAACGCTTGCCACCCATTCAGCTGATCCATCTGCGAGTGTTCTCTTCACACAATCACTTTACTGTGCTGCACTTTACTGTAATAAAAAGCACACTTGTTTTCATATTTTTGTGTTTCAACAAACTTTGCTCAAACCATTACAGTCTGAACAAGTTGAACACATATCACGATTTCTTATGAGAGTCTTATGCTTTGGATTGCAGCCCGAGTCATGCACTGAAGTTCATGCATACACGTCTTACTTGCCCCCACCTTTATTTGGGATTGGGAAGATAGGCTGCTGGTTGAACTGTACAGGGAATAAAGGTGGAGGTGGGGTAATTCGCCATGTCTGTTACAGGTAGGGGTACTTGCAGCCAAGGACCTCAAAGGAGGATGGGTGACAATGGTGGAAATGAATCTGCACGCCACGGAAGTGCACGAGCTAAGTCATAAACAATTGAAAAGATCCACAAATTAATCATTTTAAAAACTGCTAATAAAACATTCTTTTGGCTTCATCATCCCACATCTGGTCATTTTCGTTCTTCCTTTATTCCTTTTGCTCCTGTCTTTTTCTTGCATCATAAAGATGTGCTGCCATGGCTAGAATTTAGAACTTGAACCTCAAGCTGAGGGTTTCATTGTGATTACTAGTGCATATGTCTGCTGGGGCTTATTTTCTTGCAATCTTAAATAGTGTTGTAAATCTCAAGCAACTTTTTCAAGGAATGCAAACTTTGCATTCTCCTGTAGGTAACTTTCGTTAAACATTTCTATTTGTCCTGTACATTTATTTCTCCGATGACAGTATAGCTGCATGACTGCTGCATAATTATATAGAATTAGTTTGCATAATGAAAAATGAAGGAATAGTGTTGTTGATTTGCAAGAGGTGTGAATACGGGCCAAGTTGAACACATAACCAACTGTTTCAAACACTTTCAAATTTGAAAAAAGGGGACACAGCAATCGGGAAGGCCCAAAAAAACCACACTGCTAAATAATGTCATGAAGTGTGTGATGAACCAGACGTCCACATGAGAAAAACTAGGAGCAGGGTTTTTTTGCACAGTAAGAATAAGCACTGTGCACCTATGCATAGGAAAGCTGGTTTAAAGAAGAATTAAAATTAAGTTCTACGGTTTCATGTTGCAAAGCTATAATCTGGTTAGAGATGCACTGTAGCAAGTGTATCCCGAAAGTATTTTGACCTCCCTGCGTTTTATATAATCTGTCGGAATGCATGCCACTAGGGCACTAGCACATAGCACACCCATCATAATGTGACTGCTATGGTTGGGAATAAATCCTGTGATCTCATGCATAGCAGCACAACACCATTTCCCTCTGCCGATGTGGCAGGATAGAGAATTGCAGATTTTTTTTTGTTATGTCCTACTTCATATTTTAATTAGAACAGCCGCATTGACTCTGAAAATTTTTAAAACTGTGCACACATGCAGACCAAAAAATCATGTAGATGTGACCATTGGTATACAGTGATGCTACCGAGGTCTTCTGATTTGGAGCAATTTTTGGAGCAGCAAAATTTTCATTTTGGAGCACTTTGGAGCAGCAAAAATTTCCATTTTGGAGCACTTTGGAGCAGGTAATTTAGCATCTGGGAGCACTGGAGTGCTCCCAGATGGAGCAACTGGAGCAACTAACATCCTGGAGTACACTGGAGAAGCAAGTTGCATTTACATTCAAGGACGTGAATAATTATTTTGGGGCTCCTGTGAAGAGCTAGAAATGTTTAGATTCATTGCAAATCTCAAGGAACCAATCATCTCAGGAACACTCCCTATTTCACTCGATGATGCCGAAATGAGGGCGTCATGCGGTTGAGCATTTTGGGACAACTTGTTCAGCGATTATTTTCGTAGCATATAAACAGAATAGCGGTTCAATAAAATCGTGCTTTATGAAATAACGTTCTAGATACATGTATGTGGTAATCAGCAGACATTGTAGACAATCGCTGCGACGTACAACAATGCCGCAACGCTAAAGGCTCACACTGTCCCGAATGCATTGCCTCGCTAAAGGCTCACACTGTCCCGAATGCATTGCCATAAGACGACTCCAAGGGGAAAGAGGTTTTTTCTTCACGATCCATAATATTGCTGGGCGTAACATGACGTCACTTAGATAGCCTCATAAAGCCAACCTCCTCCGACACTCCTTTCCCTCTCTCTGAGGCCTCTCTGGGCTGGAGCAAGAACATTCTCACAGTGATTCCGGACTATATCGTTTGCGCATGCGCAGGGTTGCCCGGATATGGAGATCTGCTTCAATCGAGCTTCCGCGAAAGTGTCAGAAAGTTCGTTCAACGGTGGACTACATTATTTAACAAACTTCGTTGTGCTTTTGCAGTGAAGTTGTATATGGCTAGGGAATTCTGTTTGCACACCAAAAACCCCCCTGCAGTGCCCTCTAGAAAACAGGGCAAAAAAAAAAAAAACTCACAGGGTACCTTATGCATTCGCCTAGACGACTCGAAGGCGAGAGCCATTTTGTTTTTATTGTGATAGCAATTATAGGGTCGTTCTCGACTTTTGCCGCCGCCGTCATGTTTTATGTAATGTCCAAATCGATAACATCCCCCCCCGCGCATCGTGTTTTACACTCGAGTAAAAGCGCGCGAGCGGGGGCGACGAACGCGGCTGAAGCAGAGATAAAGAGAGCCGACCTATCTCTGTTGCACGGAGGCCGCATCCGACATCACCACGCGCGCCAGGCCTGCCATCGATTGCTACTCAAGCAGACAGGAACGCCCCACCCGTCTTCAAAGAGCATGAAAGAACGCAAAGGGAGGGGCGGTGGGTTGTGCCGCTAGAGCAGCAACACTGAATTTTGACTTTAAGGGCGCGGTCGCGATTGCTGGCGAGCGCTGTTTCGGCAGGCATCACAGACGGTTCGTATACCCGTCTACGTGTCGTGCTCTCAACGCGTAGGCTACACACTGTGCGAAAAGTGCTTCTCTCCCTGGAGCGGCCACTGAGCCTTGATCCGCAAGGCGACAACATCATCGCCGCGCTATTTTGGAGGTCCGTTCGTACGCGCCGTTCGTGCTGCGCGTGCATCGGCGTGCAAGAGGTGTTCCGGAGGTCTCTAGTCATCCAAGTCGCCGTACGGGTCTCGAACACAGCGCGGGCAGAAAGCTTTTTGCGCGTGCCGCGAGTGCGAGAACCTTCAAAATGGCGACCCTGCCGCTAGCGCTTCTCGCGGATGACGTCAAGCCTTACTTCGTATAACAATACAATTTGTTGGTATCGCATTCACTGCTTCGAGCTTAGGCGAAACTAACAAATTGTATTGTTACACGAAGCAAGGCCAACTGCTCTTTTGGACCCGATCTCGCGTAACTAAACAGAACGCTGGTTAATGGGAATATGGCCACTCCAGGTGCCGAAGCGGTTTTCGTGTTGTCAGTTCTTTAAACGCGAAGTAAGCGTTGAGAGCACAGCAAGATTACGAGCAGTCTCACCATGCCTAGAAATAGCGCGCGCCAGCGACTGCGCCCTTCGAGCGACGCAGCCTCCCACCCCCCAGAACGAAGCAATGAATGCAATTTCCAAAAAATAATTAGAGCGCAAACAAACGCGGCACATTCACACACGCACACACCCAGGCACCAAACACGCACCTGGGTGTTTAGGTGTGTGAATGTGCCGTGTGTTTGTGCTGTAATTATTTTTTTGGAAATCAGCACCCAACTAGCCCAACAACGAGTTCTTTTACTATGAATGCGATACCGTGATGTTATAATGTTTTTTTTAACCATCAGCTATTAATCCTGAAAAGCGAGTGGCGGAGATGTAACATTGTATCTATTCCTATGGAGTTCCCAGATTTCATTCCGCGATGTCCGGAAATAGACGTGACAAACATTCTGGCAGCACGCGTGCAGTTATTAGTAAAAATTGCTTTAATTACGTGCAGTGCGACTCTTGAAACGAGCTATCAGCAGCGTGTCTGGAACGGACCACGTCCGCCGATGAATCGCCGCCACACTTACACGCTACCGATTGGCCAAAACGTCGCGAGCCTCTGCGAAGAGCGTGTTTTGCCGTTGGGCCGACTTGCACAACAGAAGCTGCATCGGCACCGAGCATAGCATTGTGGATTAGGGGAGAGTCGGGAGGTTTGGGACAGTTGGAGGAATGGGACAGCGCGTCTATCTCTCTTGCGGTTACCTCAAAGACGTTAGCTAACTACTCATTAGATGATGCTAACATACCGATTGCGTAGGCGTAATGGCTGGCGTATTTGGCGGATGGAGCTTTCTGTAATTGCAAATCGCGCTTTTCGCGCGCCCAAGGTAAGTTTTTGCTATCTGAATTGTAACGCTCTCAGATTTAAAGCACTTTCTGGATGCTAATATAATTTTTTCTCCAAAAACACACATAAGCGCTGTACTTTTTCAAAGAAAAAGTTTAGGCATTACGACTGAACTTTACCCGCTGAACATTGTTTACTTTGGGAAACGTAGTTTGGGAGGAATGGGACAGTTGAGTTGAGGGAGGAACGGGACACTGTCCCATTACTCTTTATTCTACTGCCACACCGCGTTACGCAGCGCAAAAAGAAAAATGTAGGACAGAAGTCCTTACATGTACATTGGGCAAGCATAGGAATGAAGAATTCACCGAGGTTAGCACGACTGTCCTAAAAAAGGAACGCAGTACAGTCAAGACTGCCGCCACAGTCTACGAAAAAAGAAATGGCGTTTGCTGAAGGATTGCTGTTCTTCAAGTGAAGAAGGCACACTGGCCGTTGCCTTTGACGAGTCTGAAAACGGCATGTCAGGTTTTGATAATGACTGGCATGCCATTTGTGGAATCAATTGGTCTATAATGAATATTGCCACGCGCTATTCTTATTTTCACTTTTGTTGTATTCGGTTTTCGCCCACAGAGACCGTCAGCAAAGCTCGACTCAAACCGCGCCTTATTGTTCTAGAACCTTCGCGATTGTTGTAGATCGTTTTGTTAAGATTGCACGCAAGACGCGACCACTCGAGATTATTCCAGAGCTTGCGCGATGACCTGTGATAAGGCTAGAATGTTCGACGCGTGATGCATAAAAGCCGGCGCGCTCCAACGATGTTCAGTTCATCGACGGCCGACGCTCTGTTCGCCGCTATCAGTGCCAGCGTGTATTGCTGTAATCTGACTTTCAGTTTACCGGCCACAAGTTCGGCCTAATAAACAGTTTCATCTTGAACATACCGACTGCTGCTTGGGTCAACGTCACGACCACGTGACATCTGGTGGAGGTGCTGGGTACCGATCCCAGTACCTCTCGCAGATGTCACGTGGTCGTGACGTTGACCCAAGCAGCAGTCGGTATGTTCAAGATGAAACTGTTTCAGGAACTAAAACGACGCCTGCAGACGCCTCCGTTACTTGCGCATTTCGACGAACACGCCGAAACAGAAGTACACACCGACGCAAGCAGTGTAGGACTCGGCGCCGTTCTTGTGCAGAGGACTGACCGACTGGAAAGGGTCATTAGTTATGCTAGCCGGTCGCTATCAAAGGCAGAGGCCAACTACTCCACAACAGAAAAGGAGTGCCTTGCCATCATCTGGGCTACATCCAAGTTTCGCCCCTACCTTTACGGCAGACCCTTCAAAGTTGTGAGTGACCACCACGCCTTGTGTTGGCTAGCTAACTTGAAAGACCCTTCTGGTCGCCTCGCACGGTGGAGCCTGAGACTTCAAGAATTCGACATTACCGTCGTTTACAAGTCCGGGCGAAAGCACTCCGACGCCGACTGCTTATCTCGCGCCCCCCGTCGACCCGCCGCCTCAGGACGACCAGGAGGATGACTTCTTCTTGGGAACCATAAGTGCCGACGACTTCGCCGAACGACAGCGAGCCGACCCGGAACTCAGAGGCCTTGTGGAGTACCTTGAAGGCAAGACCGCCATTGTTCCGAAGGCATTCAAGCGAGGACTCGCTTCGTTTTTCTTGCGAGACGGCGTTCTCATAAAGAAGAATTTCTCGCCACTTCGAGCCAACTACCTTCTCATAGTGCCTTCAGCATTGCGACCAGAAGTACTCCAGGCACTACACGACGACCCGACGGCTGGACACCTCGGACTTTCTCGCACGCTCGCAAGAGTACAGGAAAAGTACTACTGGCCGCGCCTTGCCGCCGACGTCGCCCGCTACGTAAGGACGTGCCGAGACTGTCAGCGACGGAAGACACCGCCAACAAGACCAGCAGGCTTCCTTCAGCCGATCGAGCCTCCTCGGCGACCGTTCCAGCGGATCGGGATGGACCTTCTGGGGCCGTTCCCAACGTCGACTTGCGGAAATAAATGGATCGTGGTAGCCACCGACTACCTCACCCGCTACGCCGAAACAAAAGCCCTGCCCAAAGGCAGTGCCGCCGAGGTAGCCAAGTTCTTCGTTGAGAACATCGTCCTTCGACACGGCGCCCCAGAGGTTCTCATCACCGACAGAGGTACGGCCTTTACGGCTGACCTAACCCAGGCGATCTTGGGATACAGCCACACAAGTCACCGCCGGACCACCGCGTACCACCCACAGACCAACGGCCTGACCGAGCGTCTAAATAAGACCATCGCCGACATGCTGGCCATGTACGTCGACGTCGAACACAAGACGTGGGACGCCATCCTTCCGTACGTGACCTTCGCGTACAACACGGCCGTACAAGAAACGACGCAGTTGACGCCATACAAGTTGGTCTACGGACGGAGCCCGGCAACGACGCTCGACGCCATGTTACCAAACGTGACCGACGAGGAAAACATCGACGTGACCACCTACCTACAGCGCGCCGAAGAAGCACGACAGCTCGCCCGCCTACGGATCAAAAACCAGCAGAGGACTGACAGTCGCCGCTACAACCTTCGACGACGCCACACGGAATACCAACCCGGTGACCGTGTATGGGTGTGGACGCCAATACGCCGACGGGGACTCAGTGAGAAGCTTCTTCGGCGATACTTCGGGCCGTACAAGGTGCTTCGACGTCTCGGTGCTCTGGACTACGAGGTCGTCCCGGACGGCATCACGAACTCTCAACGGCGCCGTGCGCGACCTGAAGTCGTCCATGTCGTGCGCCTCAAGCCGTATTACGCGCGTTAGCAAACCCGAGGACTGCACTTAGTGCTTAATTATTGTACGTTCTTTCTTTATTGTTGTGATTTATTGTTGCATGCATTTTCCCCCCGTGTTCTGTTTTAAGCATCGGGACGATGCCTTTTCAGAGGGGGGCATTGCCACGCGCTATTCTTATTTTCACTTTTGTTGTATTCGGTTTTCGCCCACAGAGACCGTCAGCAAAGCTCGACTCAAACCGCGCCTTATTGTTCTAGAACCTTCGCGATTGTTGTAGATCGTTTTGTTAAGATTGCACGCAAGACGCGACCACTCGAGATTATTCCAGAGCTTGCGCGATGACCTGTGATAAGGCTAGAATGTTCGACGCGTGATGCATAAAAGCCGGCGCGCTCCAACGATGTTCAGTTCATCGACGGCCGACGCTCTGTTCGCCGCTATCAGTGCCAGCGTGTATTGCTGTAATCTGACTTTCAGTTTACCGGCCACAAGTTCGGCCTAATAAACAGTTTCATCTTGAACATACCGACTGCTGCTTGGGTCAACGTCACGACCACGTGACAATATATTCAAGTGACAAAAGGCGATGTTTTTCTTGACAGTTCTAATAAAAAAAAAATTGGCGTTCATTACATGGCTAGAGTCAAGAGCAGTAATAACATCTCAGCGTCAGTATGCAGTTCCTGCGGAACGAAGAACAGAGCTCTCAGTTCTACTTTCCTCCTAAGAAAGATAAGGGGACTTTACCTATTACGGAAATTGTCATGAAGCTGCCAGTGTCAAAAACTATCGGTGCAGCAAAGTTTGTGCAACTCCGTTTAATGTTTGACGTTGAACTATCCGCTTATAATGGTAGCTGGAGACCCTTGGACCATTGTGTTACATACGTCCCACTCCTCCCAAGTGATGTCCCACTCCACCCACAGAGGCGGGTGGAATGGGACAGATTTTAGCCATCACAAACTATTTTTTTACAGCTGCACCAGGATTCATAGGAACCAGTGCGTCTCAGAAATTTTGCAGCTTGATTAGACCTGTATTATAATCAATCAAACATCGTTCTGCGTTCAAATTCAACAAAACTAAAAATACAATTGTGAAAAGTGTCCCAATCCTCCCGACTCTCCCCTACTTGGGAAGCACGCGCGACCACTGTTTATTCAGCGGAATAATTCGCGGTACGTGGTTGTGACTTTGGCCGCCCCGAGAACACGTTGTACATGCTTTTACGCGCCGGCGTGGCTACTGCTGGTGATATACGCCCCCCCCCCCCCCCCCCAAAAAAAAAAAAAATATTATATATATATATATATATATATATATATATATATATATATATATATATATATATATATATATATATATATATATATATATATATATATATATATCCGAGACCTTGGCGCAGTTTGGCGCAATTTATGTTGATATTATCAGGATGGCGCAGTAAATCTGATTTGGCGCAGTTGGCGCAGGAGTGGAATCACTGGGTATAGCATCCTGTCCGAACAACCAGTATTGCTCAGGTGCTCTATTGCTGAATGCTAATTCATGTCATTGTCTTCAACATCGGTTTCAAAAGAAACGTCCTTGCTGTGAATGGGAGGCGTGATCTGTTAATGTTTTGGTATCTAGCATAGGACACAACGCAGGGTCACAGTGATTATGTGACAAAGACAGGCACTATTAATACGACTTCTGAGGTTGTTCAAATGTCATTAATGAAATGCATCGGCACAAAGAACAGGATAAATATGGTGCTACTATATGTACATGCAACGAAGCGGATCATTCATACTAACTATTTCAATTCAACGAGTTCTATCACTATGGAGATCACCAGCATTGCTTTTACTGAATGATATGTTATCCCTTTCACGAGATGCAAGAGAACACCTACACATTTGAATTAAACTGTTCCATTTACTAAGTTGAGGCATTTGTCATTAGATCATTTGCAATGTGTTTTGTAATCTGTCCAACTGCATAGCACTTGAAATAGCAACTGTTCAATCGGAGGACAAGTATTCCATTCATTACAGTGAAGTTCAATATTGTTATGGGGACAAAAGGCATTTAAGAATATATTTACAATGTATACACTGCACTCGAAGCCAGGCATACAAGATGAAGCCCAGTCTGCTCGAGATATCACTCAGCATCGCCTTCTTCCCTATGGTGTTCATCTTTGGCCCCCCCCTTGGCATCACCCCCGGCGGCGAAGGCACCGTCTCGGTGCTCGGCTGGTCCGAGTGATATCGCTTCAGCCGAGTTATGTGAACAATGTCCGAACACGATCGCGCGCGGGTGGTGTGAAGAGGCTCGATTTCGTAAGTCACGTCGGTGACTTGGCGCACGACACGGTACGGCGAAGTCAACTTCTCGCACAGGCCAACTCGCCGTGACGGCGTCCAGAAAAGGACCGTGTCACCTCGGTTGAAGTGGACATCACGGTGGCGGGCATTGTAAATGAGTCATTGCTTCTCTTGCGAATCGCTGAGACGCAGGTGAGCAATCTCGCGTGCCTCTAGAACTCTAGATATGACATCACGGGCGTATTCTGATGTCTCGGTAACGGCAGGAAGGAGCATGTCAAAAGGGAGCATGGGGTCTCGTCCATATTATGTTACGACACCATTCTGACACGCCAAAGTAAATCTGAACATGTGACAATCTATACTTCAAAAGCATTTGAATATCCAGACATATAACATTCAGGTATGAGCACTTTGTTATAAATGGATGGGAAAGAAGCTATATAAAGAGCAAAAACAGCGCAAAGGATAACACTGGCCCAAGGCCAGCGACAATGCTCGAGACCAAGAAAAAACGGGACTTTTCTGTGTGTTGGAGAAGGCTGTTTGAACTTTATTGCCAAAGACTAGCAAAGCACTTTTTTTTAATCAGTCAAGAGAAGCCTTGCCTTGGTTTTCTACTAGGGAACCTTTTTCTACTTGGCCATCAATCATGGCCTTCTCGGGGGATGTGAAAGCATCCAAGGATAACAAGTATTTTGACCTCCTCTACTAATTTAGCCAGAGAAGCTTCTCCTTTGTTGGAGGTGCACATATTTTCAAGTTGCAATATATGGCTGCACGAGAGGTATGTCGAATTTTTTTATTATGCTCCTGATGGTCATCAACGGAGGCCCCTACTGCTCTGCTCTGCTGTATATAGGCCTGCAAGCACAGAGACTTATGCAAGTACAAAAGACCTGTACATAGTGACAGTCTCCCAACAGAGCTGTCATCAGGCTCTCCCAGCCTTTAAAGGGATACTGAACAAAAATTGGAAAAACTGATGTAAACATTGAAATTCTACTCGGAAGACGCCACTGTTCCGATAAACAGAGTTTATTTAACATATTTTTGAACAGTTGGCTGTATTTTTGGTGGACTGTCAGCGCACGGCGGTTGCACGCGAGCGCAAGCCGTGACGTCACATTCTCCCTGGCGCATAGGGTGCACATGCTCCTGTCCTTCTCTTCCTTTTCTCCACTCTCCTTTCATTCCACTCTCACTTCCACAAAAGCACTGATGCCTTACCCCAGCTGGGAGCATTGTTCACTGCTGTAGTGGTTCTGGAAAACGCAGTGCGAGTTGAGAGACTGGCGACAGCTGGCATTGGTGGGATGCCTGTTTCCGGCAAGTTTCACGTCACCCCCCTCTAGTTCACGGCATAGCCATAGACGCGGCAGTTTGTGAAAAACTAAATAAATTAATTATTTTCTGCTAGTTTCTGCCTGAAATGAAGGTTGTGTCCATCGATTTCAACCAGTTGTGTCCATTGATTTCAATCTTTCAGTTTGGCTGGGAATCTTGGTGGCAAAAATTTTGTTCAGTATCCCTTTAATAACGGCAAATAACTTGCCTGAAGCGCTGCAGCTACAGTTTCGTACCTATTGACAGCATATTTTAGATAAACACTATTATAGTGTGCTATAATCGCTAGACATGGAGTACCACTTCGGTGCTATTTAAGAACTGATGGACCAGGTGTCGCTGATCGTCTGAACATGTTTCTACTACTAAAAATTACACAGGCTATTGTTGCGGTGATAGAATTAATTATGCACTAAAAATGCCAAGCACTGCTTCCTTCCAGCTTCAGTTGAAAATTGCAGTATGGTAGTGCAAGATCAAAGTGCCAAGGTCCTCCACTGCCCCGGTCCTTTCAGTAATGTGAGATGTTACATAAAATAATTTGTGTTATAAAGTGGGACAATGCAAAAAGACTGTAAATGAGATTTCTTGCCCCAAATAAATTACTGCCAGATCATCAACAGAAGATGCGCCGTTTAAATATGCCACACCTGAGCGCGCCGCAACATTCACAACGTTATCTCGTGCAGTATCAAACTAAATCTTCACTGTACGACGAGCTTTAGATCCAGGTGTTAAACATAATATGAGCATGGCAAAGTTGTGCTGAAGGCAAAGAACTCACTCCTGTTACAGATCCCAATTTACAGGTGACCATTTGACACATGAATCATACAATATATGTATAACGCTGTGGTCTGCTGTGGCTCGCATCAACAGAATCCTAGCAACGAAATTTGCCAACAGCTTGAGGAATAAGCTCGTTTGCAAGACCGAACATGTACATGTGCTTCTTTGCAGATGTCCCATTATTCTAGAGACCTGCCTAGTATGATGCACCTATTCTGCATAATTTTGATGCAATAACTTTATATATGTAAGACTGCTTTTCTTGCATTGTCATGTACTGACACAACCGGTAACCAAAGAGGTACAGGCAGCAAGAGCACACAGAACTGAATGGTTCGAGTTGATATAAACAATCGCATGTGATCACCGACAGGGTGTTGATTATTTGCATGTTCAGGGCTGAGTCAAGGAGCCAAGAAAGAAGAAGAGCATGAGGGCACATGATGTGGGGACGCTCTGAAGGCAGAGCGCTTCCAAGCTCATCTCAAATAAAAAGTATCTATAGCCTTGTGCCTTTACGACGGAGTTGAGTCTGTTCACAGTGAGTCGAACGCCATCGTTTAAACATTTGGTGCTGAAGAACCGGAATCGAAAACCAGGAACCTATAGACGGCTACCAGTCAATTGCATCGGCATGGACCGACTGAAGTCGAAGCGGATGTCGCGGCGAGCACAGTACACGGGGATTATAAACGAGGCAAGTGCTCTCCTCGCTAACGACTCTGCATCTTATGACCAGCTCAATTCCATATATGAGAGGCTGAAGGCTAATGACGACGAGCTTAAGCACTTGAACAACGAGATCGAGCAGCATATTCGTGACGAAGAGTTCGCGGCCAAGTATAACATGGTCCTGGAATATGAAGATAATGCTACGCTGATTCTAGCACAGATTTGCAGTAAGAGAGATCGCATGCTATGGCCATCAACACTAACCGATGGAACGGTTGCCCGAACAGTCTCAGCACCATTAGACGGAACTGGAGTCAGACTGCCTAAACTGACAGTAGCTCCTTTCTCTGGGGAACTATGCAAGTGGACCAAATTTTGGGAACAGTTGGACCAAATTGTTCACAGTAACGTCCGCATTACGACCACAGAGAAGTTCCATTATCTGCGACTGTACTTGAAAGGAGATGCTGCATCAGTAATAGTGGGCCTTGCCACGACTGAGAGCTACTACAACGATGCAATCACCATGCTACAGGAGCGCTTTGGAGACAAGACGTGCCTGGAGCAAGAGTATTTTGCAGAGTTACGGACGTTGCGCCCTGTTGATTCATCAAATGACACCAAAGCCCTGTGCAGCTTGTACCACCAAGTTCTCGTCAATATCTGAGGCCTAGAGACTGGGTGTGCATAAATCCTCCTTCTCATCTATGCTATGCGACGTTCTACTGCGTGCTCTTCCACAGGACATAGTCGTTCAGTACCATCGATGGTGTGCCGTCCAGTTTCCACCTAACTCGAGAAGTGATTCTACACCTGTAGGACTAGATGGTCTGCTGAACTTCCTGTGTATTGAGCTGGAATGCATAGAGAAGAGCGATTTTAAGAACACCAGAGGACGAGTACTCGGAACAACCCCAATGGGAAGTCAGCTGGCATCTTCTTGCCATGGGAAACATACCTCATCTGTACTTCACAGCAACTCAGCGCGGGAAACAAAGGAGGACAACTGCGTCTTCTGCTCGTCAAGTCAACACAAATCTGAATCGTGCATAGCTGAGTTGCCTCTGACGCAGAAGAAGGAACTACTTTCCAACGACAAAAGGTGTTTTCGCTGCACCACCAAAGGACATCGGGCACGGGACTGCAAAAGGAAGATCTCCTGCTCGAGATGCAAAGCTCGACACGCTACAAGCATGTGTGACCCTGACAGGAGGTCACAGAGGACAGACTACATCATCAAGAACGAGGAAGAAACTACGACAGTGTGCGCATCACTTGGAAAACGGCAACTAAATGAAGGCTCCATCGCTCTCGTATTTCTGCAGACTTTCCGAGCATGGGCCATAAATGATGACACCTGGCACTACATTTGAGGAGTTTTTGAAGGTGGCAGTCAGGGGACCTTCATCATTGAAGCTTTGTCCAGCGTCTGTGGCTGAAAAGCGTGGGAACAACTCTGATAGTACTCAACACTTTTGCAAGTCCATCAGCTCAAGCAGCTAAGAGGCGTCGAATCGTCGAACTGCGACTGCGAAGTCAGTTTTCTGATGAGGAGATTGTCACACGAGCAATTGAGATCCCACGCATCTGCCAAAACATCAAAGCGACAACCATGGACGTACCCTGACACTTCTCTCAAGAAGCTCGGAAAGGATGTTGCCGATGAATTGATACACCCATCTGTTATAACAAAGAGCGGTATAAGTGTACTGGTTGGTTAGGATCAGATGTGAAAAGTGTTGACCGGCGAAGTTTCAAGATGCGAAGGCAACGACTCGTTCATTGCAGTGAACTCTAAGCTTGGATGGACTTTCCAGGGAAGCACATCACACTTGATATCTCGACCGACAGCTTCACCGATAATGGTGTGTGTTCTAAAAGTTCAAACTACTGAGTTCGACGAGTTTCTGCGCTGTTTTCGGGAAGTTGAGAACCTGGGAATTGCGGAAACGATAGGCAAGCCACCTCAATTAATCAAGACCATTCAAACTTCAAGGCAACAGACAAGTCACCGTTAATCGACAAGAAAAGCTTGTGAAGCTCAACACCAAGAAGAGACTGCTCGAAACAAATGACAAATATTATAAGTACTAGCGAGCCGGACACACCAAAGTCATGTGTGATGTACCTTCCGTCGTGAACAAGTTATGTGATATGCCACACAACGAAGTATGTGAAGAGCCGCTGATGACAAGAAGTCTAGTGGTGTTTGACGCTACGGAAACAGGCGACACGAAGTGTTACCTGGCACCATTTACGTGCGCTGAACCTGGAGCCCTGCACCTCGAGATTGTCACAAAAACGACATCCGAGGCTTTCCTACTGTGCCTACGACAATTTACAGCTAGAAGAGGGTTACCTAGCGTGATCTACTTTGACAATGCATGAAGCTCTAACGAGGCATCAGCAGACATAAGGCGACTACACCGAATGGTCTCCGAAGAGGAAGTCGCTGGTCATCTCAGCACCAACGGCATTTCGAGGAAGTCTATAGCACCAGAAGCCCCTTGGTGGGGTGGATGGTGGTAGTGCCTCGTACGATCAGTGAAGTTTCCTCTGCGAAAAATTATAGGAAAAGTTCTTATGAACTTCAAGGAAGTATCAACAGTGCTGCCTGAGGTCGAACCAGTCATAAACTCTGGGCCTCTGACCTTCATTGAGACAGATGAAGAACCTTGCTTGTTGACATCAGCTGAACTTCTCTTTGGATGAAGGTTGACTGCAATTGCGTATGCGACAGTCACTGAAGTCACCGGTAATTCCCAACGAGCAGGTGCCATACGCAGACTCACATACAGAAAGCTACTGGTCATAACTTCTTGGAAGCAACGGCAAAAAGAATACATGTTTTCAACTACGATTTGCGCACTTTGGTGGCACCAGATCAAACACAGCAGTGAAACAAGAGGACGTCGTGCTCGTGCATGTTGACAACGTGCCACGTCAGCTATGGAAGTCTGCAAGGGTCATAGAAATGTACCACAGTGCCGACAGCCTCATTTGTTCCTGCAAGGTCAAGTTGCAAGGAGGTGTTCTTGCGATCAGGCCGATACAATGGCCGGGAATGTTGATTATTTGCATGTTCCGGGCTAGGTCAAGGAACCGAAAAAGCAGAGCGCGAGAACACGAGAAACGGGGAAGCTCGGAACTGAAGGCAGAGCGCTTCCAAGCTCATCTCAAATAAAAGTATCTTTAGCCTTATACCTACTTGTCACAGAGCTGAGTGATAGCACTGTCTGCAACGTCATCGTTTAAACAAGGGGATATTGCAGTCACCGTTGTTTTTTTCGCTATGTTACTTGGACTAACTGTGCGAGTAGTGGAAACGACGCGATACTCACACCGGTCTCACACGGGCACTTTCATTCGCGATCAGGGCGTCTGCGCCAAACTCGATCCGGATTAGGCTGTACCGTGTAGCAGCAACAAACTTGTTGATCACAATCAAAAGTGCTCGAGTGACACCGGCATTAGTAGCCGCTACACGGTTCAAACTAATCCTGATCAAATGCAGTGCAGCCGTCAGTACCATTGCGATCAGACCGCAAACGGTCCTGATCGCACCTAAAAGTGACCACATAACAGCAAGTATCCGTGTGACAGCGGTGTTAGCTTTTCAAATCGTCAGTACAGCGCGTCAGTGACCATCTCATTCAGAACTAACACCCGCGCAAAACAGCGAGCACTCGTGCATGATCACATCGGCGCGGAATGTTGGTCATTCAACACTACCGCTTTCATGAAACAGCAAACACTTACGTATCATCACATATTGCAATCATACATACCGCCGCACAGCACACACTAAACAGCGAGCACTCGCACTCGTGCATGATCAAATCGACGCGGGATGTTGGTCATTCAACACTGCGGCTTGCACGAAGCAGCCAACACTCGCGTATGATCACATAGTGCATGATCAAATCGACGCGGGATGTTGGTCATTCAACACTACGGCTTGCACGAAGCAGCCAACACTCGCGTATCATCACATATTGCAATCGTACGTGCCCGCCGCACGCACAAAACAGCCAGATGAGAGCCAGCCTCAGGGCAACTCAGGGGCACCGCTAGGGACTAAAGCGGCTGGGGACCTTCGCGCATTTTAGTGCCTAGGCCGTGTGTGGTCGTCAGAAAAGCACCTAGCGCTCGGTCACTCGTATTAGTTCGCGCCGTGACTCGCCGCGGCGCTGCAGTCACCGGCTGGAGCTGGGAGGGATTGTAAAGGCGCGGCCGGGATTCGAGAACACTTTCCCAGAGGCTTGGCATCTAGATATGCATAAAAGGGCTGAATTCTTCGGCACCTTCAATAGCTTCCTGCAAAATTTGCCTTTCTTGAAAACAAATAAAGTAAACCAAAAGCGCACCGCCATAAGAGGTCTAGTAAAGGTGGTGTAACTTGCAATGAGTCATCATCTCATTAAGCTAATATGCTGGAATGGTATGGTATGGAAAAACTTTATTTAGGTCCGTCGGGGCGTGTACTAGCACGTAGCGGGCCTCTCCCAGGTCGGGACAGATAGGCAAAATTAAATTATTTTTCGCGTTGGCCATTTGGGATTGAGAGAATAACACTGGTGTAACTGTAATCACCCCAAATGCTTAGGTTGAAACAAGCATACACACGCTTTTGTGACACAGAAGAGGTACCGTGCAGAAGAGGTACCGTGCATAATGCACGGTGCCTCTTCTAAAATCTGAAGGTGTCAGCCTACACGTGGCTCAAAGCACAAACAAGGTTTATTAGCAATGTTAGAGTGACCTAGAATAGGGGGGAGTGTCCAAAGCGGCGCGCGAATATATGGGAGGAGTGAGGGCCTTTCGCGGTGAACTCCCGCGCCGCGGCGCTGCCGTGCCGGACCCGTGGGCTTTCTCCGCGGTGGAAGCCGCGTCAAAGCGGCGAGCGTCTGCTACGCGCCCGATATTTTGGCCGCTAATAGCCAACGTTGCGGTAATATGGAGAAGATTTAATACTGCGTCACTGAAACATAACACTGCAGCGACTCACCACACAGAGAACACGTTTGTGGGTAGTGAAACAGGGATTTTCCATATTTGTTTCAGCCGCTTTGTCACCGCAATCATCCGCACTTACGCGCCCGTTTGAGGAACGCATTCTGAGCGCACCATCGTGAGCGAAGGTGCTTAATTTAGTTTCGTGGGGAATGACGAACGTTAACGCGCTGCAGAAAAGAATAAGCTGGAGATCACAAAGCTAACACGGAGAACGTAGCAGATATATATACATAGTAAATGGCTATCTCATGCTAACGAGTTTGCACACTTCATGTCCTTTCCTTTATTTCGCGCGTTCGATTTGTTTTACATGGCTGCCTCCCGCGCTTTGCTATTTCAAGCATTTTCATGCGAAGCGGAATGTGTCCGTCAGCGTGGCCGCGCTACCAAAAGTAAAAAAATGACTCGCGTAATTAACTCTCGCGTATCGTTCACCTGGTAAGGTAATATGGCATCACTAACTTGACATGCTCGTGATTTGCGTAACGACTAACGGTAATAATATGGCGTGTGGCGCGCAAAGTCACTTTATTCGGCCATAAATAATTCTGACGATGCGTGGTCTGATGATATGTCTCCGTCAGGAAATGAAAACATTGTGATCAGCAATATCGATCTCAAGATGTGGGACTTACCGATACATTTTGAAGCATTGACCGCATGGGTAAAATACACGAAAAAAAAAAATCAAGCTCATAAGGTCCCTACGCATTCGCCTAGACGACTCGGCGGCAAAAGCCATGTTCTTTTTCTCCATTCAATGCCTTAATGCTCCCCCGCCCCCCCCTCCAAAAGCTTTCTGAGCCTAATATGGTTTCGCACTGCCGCCAGGATCGAAGGCATTGCGAGGTTTCTGCACGTCACCTGGTTTTACATGGCCTCCGTGATCGGCCCACAGATCACGGAGGCAATGCAAAGTGACCATATGGGTGATGAAATCTTCACATGACATCACGCTGAATGACGTCACGATGCAGTCACAAATTTTATCGATCTGAGACGTCCATGTGACGTTATCACGTGATATTTTTTTGCATCACTCGTGTTGACAACGCGGGAGGCCGGTGGTTAATTTCCGTTTTGATGAGGCATCTAAAGCTTTCGCCTTTAGAAAGACCAGACAAACCAAAGTAAATGAATCAATTACAGTGCACCATCGTGTACGCCTCACATCATTTTACGAGTGATCGCCGGAAAACAAACGTGATTCTCAGCTCACAGCAGCTGATTACGCACGCCCGTGGTACGTACACAAGAGGCTTGCTTTACCTATCAGGCCATGTCTTTATATTTATTAAAGAGATGATAGACATGCTGTGTAAGTTAATGGGAAAATTTAGAGCTGTGGCAGTACTAGGGAGCTTGAGCATGAAAGCGTGGTGTACGCTATATTGAGCTCATCAGCAAAAAAAAAAAAGAAAACAAGAAAAAAAACGGGAAATTGCAGCCAGGTTCCCTCACACTGAATTACCGCGGGAACAATTGCATTTCATGTAACTACTCGTCTACATTTTTTTTTTTTGTAAAAATCTCTGAACCGTGCGATCGCTAACCACTGAGAACCTTGAAAATATCTGAAGTTAAGAATGAGCTGTTTCAAACTGTAACTTTAATTTTATGATATCTGGATATTGGTACTGCATTTTCTATAATACGCTTTTTATGCACAAGCTTGCGGAATAATGTAAGTTTACCTGGCAGTGCTTTTCTTCAAATGTCGGAATTTAACTCAAGCTTTGCGCTCGGTGAGCCTTGCTGTACGCTACCTCAAAAGTGAAAATAAACCAACCATATCGCGGTCGTATGGCCATCTCTACCCTTTCTTTTGTTTCCTTTACGTCTTCCCGATGAGCTCTATTCATAATAAAGTGCTAGTCAAGGCTAATAAATTGTCGAATAAAGCTGTGTGCATATGGCTAGAAAACCACTGGCGACCACGAGCAGTGGTGCTCGTATATAGTGGTGAGCGAAGCGGTCCCTGCGCGTATGCATTTCAGCTGACTGCGCGTGTAACTTACCTTCTTTTATTACTCTTAATTCTTGCATGCGCGATACCATTGCCCGATTACCCGTGCGAGAAAGTTTATTTTCGTTCTTTCCTTGTCCCTGCTCATTTCGCGCGTTTTTACGCACGCACCAACGTTCCCAAGCTCTATCACTGGAACTAGGCCACGCTGATGCCGCTTGACACGTGATTTTTTGCATTCTGTTGTTGCCCCCCAGACTAACACAACGCTTAAAGATGGGTACGCTCTATTCCGCACCGCATTATTAAAGTTAAGCAGACCTCAAGCGCCCTGTGTGGAAACCGAGCGCAAAAAACTACAGCGCGTAGCAGACGCCCCTCGCTTTCCGCGCGCTCCCGAGCGCGGAAAGCCCACGGGTCCGGCGCAGCAGCGGCGCGTGGCGGCAGTTCACCGCAAAAGGCCCACGCCGGAGCCGGCGCTTTGGACACTCCCCCTATTCTAGGTCACTCTAGCAATGTTAAAGTGTTCTAGAAAGGGGTAGTGGGCTGATTGAAAGGGGTAGTCTCGCAGTTGTATTGCCTTTAGATAATTAATTGATGGGGTTTTACGTGCCAAAACCACTTTCTAATTTTGAAGCACGCCGTAGTGGAGGACTCCGGAAATTTCGACCACCTGCTGGGGTTCCTTAACGGGCACTGACATCGATTGCCTTTAGATAAAAGAGACTAATATTTTCATGCTAGCATATGTACTCGATAGTAACTTTAGCGAGGTCGTACCGCTAAATACCGCCGCGCACTCCCCATAGGATTTGCTGTCGGCGCTCTACAAAACATGTCACGGAAGCGCCCCAGAACATTTCTGTGCGTACTTTCGAAGCGAAATATGTTCTTTGCTGTTAAAATAATAATTTTCGACGAACAGGAAGCACAACATAGTTTACAGCCGGTGTCTCTTTGCAGAAAACGGAGCGCCCGCTTCACGCAGTCACCGCGATGGAGACCCTTGAACCGGCTTCTAGCGTGAAATAAAGTCAGTCGCTGAGTGCAAACTATGTGAAATATATTGTTAGAGTAGACTGCCAGTATAACCAAATGGAGCATAACAGAAAGAAGCCTCAGTGATCGCATGGGTTCGCGGCGACCGAGGGAGCTTTTGCGTGTATGAGCGTCTGCGTGTATGTTCGTACTGATGGTTTCGCTTTCGCTACGAGCGTGTTTTGGTGCCGTGCCGTGAACTCTAGGCCGCGAAATATGCGAATTTGTGAGTACACAAACAACTATTGTTGCGCGGGTGCTATCAGAGCAGTTGAAAAAGAATTTTGCTACAACTACAACTTCGGTGCGCATATGGAAACTTGTGATGTCCCGTCCCAATGATTCAACGTTTTTTTTTTTCGGTCAAAATTCGTCTACGTTTCAATGTCATTTGACATGTTGCCTCGCACTGTATATTTATTGGTCTTCTAAGCGAGCAATTCCCGCTGCTTCAGTTATTTCAGTGTGTTCGTTTCGTTTGGTACTCACAACGCGCAAGAAAATGCGATGCCTTTTTTAATATGCTCCTTAAAGGGGTGGTGCCACCAAATTTGTGACTAGCGCGTTTTTTGCTGCAAGCGTTTCTTATAGCTATAGGAAGCACGATACACGCACCAAGATTCATGTATTCTCGCTAAATAATTTATTATCACCTTATTTATGTGGACAACTTTCCGTTTCGGTTTCTCGGCGCCGAGTTGGGCGGTGACGTATAAATGTAGGAGGCTTGGTCACGTGACCACACAAGGCTGTGACGCACGTCTTGCTGAGTATCGTCTGCTCTCGCACACATGTGCCCCACAAGCACCAGCAAAACAAACGCGCCGACAGGTGCGATGACTAGGAACCGATGCATCGCCTTTACGTACTACAGTGCGGAGTCGGCGGAGCTGGCGGGGGTCACTCACGTCACTACAGATCTTCTGTGACGTCACAACTTTCGTTGTCCTTCCTATAGAGCTACGTCAGTTTTGATGCGCTAGCGATGGGCATCGATCGGGAGAATGAGCATTTAGGTACACTTTGGAAGTTAATTAAAATATATTCTAAACGTTTGCTGTGTCCGACCCTTCGTGTGCGGTGTCCTTGCATACAGAGGAAACCCACAACAGGCTTGTTACAGCCTCAAAATTTGATGGCACCACCCCTTTAATTTCATTGCCTTTGCATTCCACTGAAATTGCCGTTCTCTGCCATCAACAAATTCATAGACCAAAGCTTCACCACTTCGAGATTGCTGGTGGAAGGGGAAGTGGTCTACGAGGCCACGTATAGTAGAATGTAACGCCATGGAAACGATAGAAAATACAGTAACGTACGTTTGCCGGACTTGTTCCGCAAACGTCGGTGCGAACAAGAACCCCCATGAACTTGAAATAGCGGTGAAAGAAAGGGAAGTTATTGCAGCAATCTGTAGCTGAAAAGCAGGGTAACAACAACGCGTAAAGAGTGAAATGCAAAATTTTAGTGCCGAGCATAATTTGGCGAGTTGCCCAGCAATTATGCACTATGTCATGTCTAACGCCAACAGCGCGCGGCATCTTTTCCACATCAGTAAATAAGGCTCCAAGAAAATGCATGGCGTTGGAGAGGACTAACGTGACTTTTAGACTGGCTCAAATAAATGTGGACTATTTAGCACGTAATATTTGCGTCATGAGATTTGCGCGACTGACTGAAAGACTGTTATTACCAACATAAATGCAGCACACATCAGCCGCAGCATTTGACTCGCTTGCTACGTACATCCACCAGCAAACGTCGTGTATCGCTTATGAAGGCGAAAGCCTTCGATGCCACATCAAACGAGAAGATTGACCTTCGGCGTTCCGCGTCGGCGGCGTCAGCATGCGTAAAGCAAAAAAAATCACCATCACGTGATGACGTCACCATACGACGTCATGACGCCACACAAGGTGATGCCACATATTGACGCATTCACACATGTTCGCTTTTCACAGCCTCCATGATCGGTGGGTCGATCACGGAGGCAGTGCAAAACCGCGTTAAGTGCCGAAAGTTTTTGGATCGGGGCGGGGAAAATCAGTACATCGACTAACAAGAAGGAGACGGTGGCTTTCGCCTTCCGGCCATCTTAAGGGAATGCATAAGGAACCCTGTGAGTTTTTAAATCCAACGTCTCTAAAGAATGACTCAAGTATATACAGCCCATATTGTAGACGCTGAGCACGGGGCAAGAGGTCACACAGCAACGTTCTGTGATGGTATCGCGCGAGGTAAAAGGCAGCGCCTTTTCCATTCTGCGGGAGATAAGCACCGTTAGCCGGCAGGAAACGCGTACGAACGATCGTCTCAGTGCGTGCTATCTGCTATTCAACATCACAGCCCCGACGCAGGAGCGAAAGTCGTCGTCGCGGAAGTGCTTGTTGTACACACGAGTGGTAGCCGATGGCTGCTTAGAGGTTCCTAGCTCCACAACCCACCCTTCACGCAGTTTCTTGTCCCACAGGCACCGGCGCAGACTTACACCGGACTCCGTTCCGTACGTCCGGCACTGCGGCACCGAGCAGTAAGAGCTGCATATTCATCGCCTTCGGAGGCAGCCACTACTGTTCCAATCGGTTCAGTTGTGTTCAAAATGCGAGAAAACCTCCGCAATCGTACAGACCGAAGTGCAGGTGGAGCTTGAAACTCGTTTAGAAAGCACGCGGCAGCGCTCCACAAGCAGACGACGCCGCCGCCGAGACCGCGTGATCCTGCCAAGCACGTCACGCCGACGGTGGCGCCGGCGTTTCAAGTGGTGACCCTCGCGGCCAATACGTCCGCGGGCGGCGTGTTTGAGACCCCTGCTATAGGGTTATAGTGTTAGAGTACACGCTCGAAGAAAACCGATCATTGCAAAATTAGAAGGAAATCAAGTCTTTTTACTCAGTTATTTCTGGGAAAACTTCAGTCGCAATAAAGGCCCACTGAATTGCAAAAGTGGGTGGAGGGAAAATTCTTTATTCTGTGTAGGCCTCTGGTTTAACTTTGGCTCGTGTGGTGCCCAAGCTCTCTTATTGACTTTCAGGCAGCATAAGAGCACCAATAACCTTTACCACTTTGTCTCTTTGCGGATTGCATGAACACCATTATGTAAAATCTCCGCCATGGTGGTCTAGTGGTTATGGCGCTGGACTGCTAACCCGAAGGTCGTGGGATCGAATCCCGGCCGCGGCGGCTGCATTTTCGATGGAGGCGAAAATGCTTGAGCCCCGTGTAATTTAGGTGCACGTTAAAGAACCCCAGGTGGTCTAAATTTCTGGAGCCCTCCACTACGGCGTCTCTCATAATCATATTGTGGCTTTGGGACGTTAAACCCAGATATTATTATTATTACCATTATGTAGATTGATACAAAATATATTTATGTAGCTGTCCTTTAAAGGGGTACTGACACAAAAATTTTCAGTGGTTTTTTTGGGTCAGTTGAGTGGCCAAGACCTCAAAGCCTAGCAAATGCACTGCTAAGCGTGAGTGCAGCATGAAAAAGTAATTACAATATGTTTTTAAAAGCTAGTTTCGGTTCCTACTGTACCCTGACGTCACAACACGGCATGAGCTTCTCATCACTTGCTCACACAGGATACCGTGACGCTTCCACGGCCACTCCACACCGTGGCTCCGTTGTGACGCACAAGCGGCCATTTTCAATGTTTTGGTGACGCACGAGTGGCAATTTCGAAAGTTTTAAGGCCTGACGCCATCATAATTGGCCAGACTGCTGCGTGAAGTCACCATAATTAGTACTGTAGTGTGACGTCAAGCTAGTGTCGATATCGGTAGGTGCGCCATGGGAAAATTGACTTGAATATCAAAATAAAATATCAGCATTTGCAGAGCTTCACACTTGCTCAGAGCCGTCTCGGTAGACAGAATTGTATTGCAGAGTAAACGCCCCTTCAAAAATGCTGTTGGTACCCCTTTAACAATACCATGTGGCAATGACTGAAATCTGCTTGTGGTTACCTCAGGGTGTGTACAGGTGCTTGACGCCTTTTAAAATAGTTGAAATTGGAAAGTACATTTCCACGGCCCTTCAACTTCCTGCAGTTGTTTCCGTTCCCTGAAAAAGCTTGAATTTCTTCGCATATGACTTCTAATATGGACTATAGCAGCTGCTGTGTATAGGTAAACGTTCATTAGGCTAACTTTGAGGGCACATGCCGTGCTCCTGTGATGGTTCCCACCCTGTGTTTAACCTGCCTTATCATCGTTCGTCTCCTACCATTCATTTCGTCTCCTCAACCTCTTCCCTCCTGGTGGCTTGACTTCACCTCAAGCATTTATGCTATTTGTTTCTCTTCTATATCTAACTCTGTCATGCAAGTAGCACTCAAGGTGAAATTACACATCTTCTAGCTCAAACAATATCCACTGTCCTTATGCAGCCAGAGCTCTAATAAAGTGCTGTGTGTGAGACAAACACTAAATTTGCATTCTTAATCTCTAAAGCTATCTAGTATATTGGTTTGGAAACATGGTTATTACAAAACGTTTCTAGTTGGGATGGTGCTTTACATCCTTCAGAAACCTTCAGGAGCGCCTTGTAAGTCCCTTGTATTTGGGCTATCGAAACCTGTACCCTGCTACATTTTCGCCCTAGAGTTAAACTAATGAACAGTTCTTGTGATTCATATTTATGAGAATGGATGGAATAAGGTTTTCAGCTGTACTTTAGTGTGCAAAAAGACAAACTTTATTTGTGCGGGTGCCCATGCTGCAAGTTCGCCGAATTGCACGAGCACACACCCAGCGTGTGTGTGCA
Organism: Rhipicephalus appendiculatus; assembly: GCA_030522465.1. NCBI lineage: Eukaryota > Metazoa > Arthropoda > Arachnida > Ixodida > Ixodidae > Rhipicephalus > Rhipicephalus appendiculatus. The sequence continues at coordinate 90,709 of JALIZH010010243.1, read as the reverse complement.
CCCCATTCCGTCCTCTTGTGTAAGACTCCTTTGAGGCTGGGTGTTCTTTCTAAGTGTTTTAGTAGTATTAACTCTGTTTATTGTGCAAAAATAAAGCAGTCTTCATAACTGAAGTTTTTACTGTCTCTGATGAAATAACTTCACAATTTTCACCTGGTGCAGTTATCAGCTTAAACTTTCATTTAACTACAAAACAAAAAGGAGGCACCGACCAGTCTAAACAGAACGGTTATGATCTTTTCGCTTCCAGCATGGAAGCCTTATTCACAATGAATACATCACCCAGAAGTGGTTCGTTTTGTTTGGAAGATCATAAATGTTTTGTTTGGAATGGTCTACGTCTCTCTTTTTTTTTTTCAAATGCACCCTCCTAGCCAGACGGTATTCTGTCATGATCTCAACTTCAAAACGCATTAAACGTACCAAGTTGAATGCTCACTCAACAACAGCTTTCTTTGTTTACAACTGCATAGGAGCAGCGCAATCAACATTAGGATGTATTTAGTGTGTTTGAATAAAGGAAGAGGTTGATGGGGGGTCTTCACCACGGGGACAGTGGCTCATCCTTTTTCTACATTGTAATTTCTCAATAAAACATTCAATTCCTATCTCTGATATAGAGACAGCACAGGAAGCTAGATCTATTTGTGGAGCGTGGTAGCTTGTAATGTTTTGTCATAAGCTTCACAAGTTGGAAAATCGATTATCTTAATGAGTGGAACTTGTTATCGGTTTTTGCAATCACAAGTTGATTAATGAAACAAAAAAGAAAAGAAGTTCAAGATCCAAATTTTGAACTTCGCGTCGAATCCGCACTGCCTCTCAGTCAGCATGGCTTTACGAATTCCAACGATCTTTTTTTTTTATCTACGGCCGGTTTCTGCACATCAAAATGTTACAAAGCCTCAACGAGGGGGGCAAAATTTCGAGACTAAGATCTCTTTGTTGCACACCTTGAGCTCGGCCAAACAGCTCGGAAGTATGTTACACAGTAACAAATTTTTGCCACGGAGAAAAGGTTTCCTTGTCTGATGCATTTTCGGTTGGCGCCCGCGAATGACGGACCGATTGAAGGTGCTTAAATGAGCCCTGCGACACAAATTAAGCGTGTTTTCCATCGCTCCTCAAACTGTGGGACGCACCGATATCGTTGCGCGAGTGGCAACGCCAAAACCAAGGCTGTTATAATTTTATTTCTACGGAGAAACCACACTGTTTTCGGACCAGAGCGACACGCAGCGGCTATTTTTGTGATCGGAAGTGACGCTTCACCACGTGGGAGTGATGACATAGGCCGTGCGTTTCGATTGGCTCGACGCGACAAGTCACGCGTAATATTCATACCGTCCCAAATAGCCCACACTATTGTGCGCTAAAAAATATGGAAGCACTCTTTATACTTCCTCAGATACAAAAGGATTTCTGTTTTTAAATATGAAAACGTGAAAACATCTGCAAAACGACGCTAGGAGCGCTGCACAATGACCACCACGAGGCGAGTCATCCGGCACGTCTCTGTAAGAGACGCGCAGTGATTGGAAGCGGCCTTTGACGTCAGCGGGTGAGTGAAATGCGAAAGGGAACGTTTTTTCTCGTCGTCTGCTGGGGTTTTGAAGTTTGAAGGCTAATAACTCACGTTACCGTGCACCGATTCCGATAATTATTTTTGCGTTCATCTCAGTATTCGGCACTACATGAACTCCAGCGCTGCAGAGGGCAGACGAAAAAGCGTCGCAGGGCCCCCCCCTTCAAGAAATCGCGATTTTGGTTTCGGTTTTTGACTGCGCCAAGCGCCACCTGCTTCCTGCAGCAGGTGTCATGGCGACTTCCTGTTTACCTTTTTGGCTTGTAAGCGTGCTTTCAACTTCGAAGCTTCAGCGCTGTTCTGCGTGACATTGTGAAATCAGGGGGGGGGGGGGGGGGTTGTAACCCCCCCCCCCCTGCGGCCGACCTAACACCCCCCCCCCCCCCCATCTTGACGGCTTCCCCAATGTCCTTGTCGCCGACTTCCCATCGTGCACCTTCAATGGCCCTGGCGACGTTGTAATTTCAATTCAGGATGTGACTTGAGGCTCGATTTTTCCTGATTGACTCTAGAAATGCGCTGCATTCACTCACCTGGTTGTAAACTGAATGAGTGAAAACCGCACGATTTGTAGCTCTGCTTTCAAATGTAGTGAAGCAGCTTTTAACGAAAGAGAAGCTTTCACATGGTTGTCAGTCTGACCTGTTTTCTTCTGTTGCCCCTTTGATTACTGCCACAAAGCCACATGATTCGGTGCACAATGCATGTGACATCAAAATATATTACATATATACTCATGCAGCTATGTGCGCAGTGTTAAATATTGTCACGTGGTCGTGACGTCGACGAAGGCAAGAGTCAGCGTGTCAAAGAAGAAACTCTTTATTAGGCCGAACTTGTGGCCGGAAAACTGAAGGTCAGACTACAGCACTACACACTGGCAGTGATAGCGGCGAACAGAGCGTCGGCCGTCGATAATCTGAACATCGTTGGAGCGCCACGGCTTTTATGCATCACGCGTCGAACATTCTAGCCTTATCACTGGTCATCGCGCAAGCTCTGGAATAATCTCGAGTGGTCGCGTCTCCCGCGCAATCTTAACAAAACGATCGACAATAATCGCGAAGCTTCTCGAATGCTAAGGCGTGGTCTGCGCCGAGCGTTACTGACAGTCTTTGCGGGCGGAAACCGAATACAGCAAACGCGAAAATAAGAAACGCGCGTGGCAATGCACCCCTCTGAAAAAGCATCGTCCCGATGCTTAAAACGGAACAAGGGGGAAAAAATGCATGCAACAATAAACAACAACAATAAAGCAAGAAAGCACAATAATAAAGCAATAGGTGCAGTCCTCAGGTTCAAATGGCTGTTATAATTTCCTTGTCTGATGCATTTTCGGTTGGCGCCCGCGAATGACGGACCGATTGAAGGTGCTTAAATGAGCCCTGCGACACAAATTAAGCGTGTTTTCCATCGCTCCTCAAACTGTGGGACGCACCGATATCGTTGCGCGAGTGGCAACGCCAAAACCAAGGCTGTTATAATTTTATTTCTACGGAGAAACCACACTGTTTTCGGACCAGAGCGACACGCAGCGGCTCAAGCCGTACGCGCGTAGTACGGCTTGAGGCGTACGACATGGACGACTTCAGGTCGCGCACGGCGCCGTTGAGAGTTCGTAATGCCGTCCGGGACAACCTCGTAGTCCAGAGCGCCTAGACGTCGAAGCACTTTGTATGGCCCGAAGTATCGCCGAAGAAGTTTTTCACAAAGTCCACGTCGGCGTATCGGCGTCCACACCCAAACGCGGTCGCCGGGCTGGTATTCCACGAAGCGTCGTCGAAGGTTGTAGCGGCGGCTGTCGGTCGCCTGCTGATTCTTGATACGTAGGCGGGCGAGTTGTCGGGCTTCTTCGGCGCGCTGTAGGTAGGCGGTGACGTCGATGTTTTCCTCGTCAGTGACGTTTGGTAACATGGCGTCAAGCGTCGTTGATGGGTTCCGTCCGTAGACCAACTTGTACGGCGACAGCTGCGTCGTTTCTTGCACTGCCGTGTTGTATGCGAAGGTCACGAACGGAAGGATGGCATCCCATGTCTTGTGCTCGACGTCGACGTACATGGCCAGCATGTCGGCGATGGTCTTGTTTAGACACTCGGTGAGGCCGTTGGTCTGTGGGTGATAGGCGGTGGTGCGGCGGTGGCTTGTTTGGCTGTATCTCAAAATGGCCTGAGTTAGCTCTGCAGTAAAGGCCGTACCTCTGTCGGTGATGAGGACCTCTGGGGCGCCATGACGCAGGACAATGTCTTCAACGAAGAATTTCGCTACCTCGGCTGCACTGCCTCTAGGTAGGGCCCTTGTTTCGGCGTAGCGGGTGAGGTAGTCCGTAGCTACGACGATCCATTTGTTCCCGCAAGTCGACGTAGGAAACGGCCCCAGTAGGTCCATACCGATTTGCTGGAACGGGCGGTGAGGTGGTTCGATCGGCTGAAGGAAGCCTGCTGGTCTTGTCGGCGGTGTCTTGCGTCGCTGACAATCTCGACATGTCCTGACGTAACGAGCGACGTCGGCGGCAAGGCGTGGCCAGTAGTACTTCTCTTGTATCCTTGCGAGCGTGCGGGAAACACCGAGGTGTCCAGCCGTCGGGTCGTCGTGTAGGGCCAGGAGGACTTCTGGCCTCACTGCTGAAGGAACCACGAGGAGGTGTTCGGCTGGAATGGGCGAGAAGTTCTTCTTTAGGAGAACTCCATTTCGCAGGAAGAACGACGCCAGTCCTCTCTTGAATACCTTCGGAACAATGGTGCTCTTGCCCTCGAGGTACTCCATAAGGCCCCTTAGTTCTGGGTCCGCTCGCTGTCGCTCGGCGAAGTCGTCGGCACTTATGGTTCCCAGGAAGCAGTCATCATCCAGGTCCTCCTGCGGCGGTGGGTCGACGGGGGGCACGAGATAGGCAGTCGGCGTCGGAGTGTTTTCTCCCGGACTTGTAAACGACGGTAATGTCGAATTCTTGAAGTCTTAGACTCCATCTTGCGAGACGACCTGAAGGGTCCTTCAAGCTAGCTAGCCAACACAAGGCGTGGTGGTCGCTCACAACTTTGAAGGGCCTCCCGTAGAGATAGGGGCGGAACTTTGACGTAGCCCAGACGATGGCGAGGCACTCCTTTTCTGTTGTGGAATAGTTAGCCTCTGCCTTGGATAGCGACCGGCTAGCATAACTGATGACCCTTTCCAGTCCGTCCGTCCTCTGCACAAGGACGGCGCCGAGTCCCACGCTGCTTGCGTCGGTGTGCACTTCTGTTTCGGCGTGTTCGTCGAAATGCGCAAGTAACGGAGGCGTTTGCAGGCGTCGTTTTAGTTCTTGAAATGCTTCCTCTTGTGGCGTTTCCCACTTGAACTCGACGTCGGTTCTGGTCAGGTTAGTCAGTGGCTCGGCGATGCGGGCAAAATTTTTGACGAACCGCCTGTAATAGGCGCACAGGCCAAGAAATCGACGGACGGCCTTCTTGTCGGCGGGTGGCGGGAATGTAGCGATGGCGGCTGTCTTCTGAGGGTCGGGGCGTACTCCGGACTTACTTATCACGTGGCCCAAGAACAAAAGTTCTTCGTACGCATGCGGCACTTTTCTGGCTTGAGTGTGAGTCCGGAGGTCTTGATTGCTTGAAGTACAGCTTCAAGTCGCCGGAGGTGTTCGTCGAAGTTTGCGGAAAACACAACGACGTCGTCCAAGTACACAAGGCAAGTCTGCCACTTCAAGCCGGCCAGTACAGTATCCATAACGCGTTGGAAGGTCGCGGGGGCCGAGCAAAGACCGAACGGCATGACCTTGAACTCGAACAGGCCGTCTGGTGTTATAAAGGCCGTCTTTTCTCGGTCTCTCTCGTCGACTTCGATCTGCCAGTAGCCTGTCTTCAGGTCCATCGAGGAAAAGTACTTCGTGTTGTGGAGTCGATCCAAGGCGTCGTCTATACGTGGGAGGGGATACACGTCCTTCTTCGTGATCTTGTTCAGGCGACGATAGTCGACGCAGAAACGTAGAGTTCCGTCCTTCTTCTTCACCAATACCACGGGAGACGCCCAGGGACTCTTGGACGGCTGGATGATGTCGTCGCGAAGCATTTCGTCGACTTGTTTCTTTACGGCTTCTCGTTCTCGCGTAGAAACTCGATACGGGCTCTGACGGATTGGTCGGGCACTTTCTTCTGTTATGATACGATGTTTCGCGACTGGGGTCTGTCCAATTCTTGACGACGACGAGAAGCAGTCCTTAAATTGCAGGAGCAGACTTTTGAGCTGGTCTTGCTTGTGCTTCGGGAGCCTCGGGTTGACGTCGAAATCTATTCCGGGACCTTGATTCGTCGAAGCAGGTTCGGTAGCATCGGAGAGGGCGAAAGCATTGCTGGTGTCCACGAATTTCTCGATGTAGGCGACCGTCGTACCAATGTTAAGGTGCCTATATTCGTGGCTGAAGTTTGTGAGCAGTACCTTTGCTTTGCCATCACGCAATTCGGCGATGCGATCTTGCGACGCAAATTTGACGGTTCAGGAGTAGGTGCTGATCGCCCTCGATGACGCATTCATGGTTCGCAGGTTTTGCGGTGCCGACGGAAATAATGACGCTGAAGCGCGGCGGAACGGTCACCTGTTCTTCCATCACATTCAATGCATGGTTCCCTGGCGTTGCGTGGGGCGGAAGCGCTTCGTCTGAGGTTAGTGTTATCGACTAAGACCTCAGGTCGATGACGGCGCCGTGGTCACTAAGGAAGTCCATTCCAAGTATCACATCCCTGGAGCAGTTTTGTAGGATTACAAAGCTCGCAGGATAAGTCCGGTTATTGATGGTGACTCTCGCCGTGCAGACTCCAATCGGCGTTATCAGGTGGCCTCCAGCTGTCCGGATTTCGGGTCCACTCCAAGCGGTCTTTACTTTCTTCAGCTTGGTGGCGAATGACCCACTGACGACGGAATAGTCGGCCCCAGTGTCGACGAGAGCGGTGACGTTGTGACCGTCGATGAGAACGTCGAGGTCGCTAGTCCGTCGCCTTGCGTTGCGGTTAGCTCGCGGCGTCGGATCACGGCTGCGTTGATTTGTTCATAGGCGTGCGCACGAGGGGGGGGCAGAGGGGGCGGCCGCCCCCCCCCCCCCCTAGTCACCTGAGAGAGGGAGGCGCAAATTCTGCCCCTTACATTGACTTAATAGGGAAGGGGGGCGCTGCGATGAACCTTCGCCTCCCTCTGCCCCCCCCTGAAGGGGAACCCTGCGCACGCCTACGGATTTGTTGCACTGCTTCCATCATGCTGCGTCGTCAGGTCTAGCTCGGTCCGCGAGGTTTCGTCGGCAGGGCTCTGTCTGCTTCGCGTCGTGTTCAGCAGGTTTCGTCGCGTCGTCGGCGTCGGCGGAGGATCTTCGGTAGTTCGACGTACAGCAACCGCACCTCCATCGGTAGCTGCCCTTAGTTTTCCGGGTAAGGGCTCGGAGATCGGCCCCGAGCCGGACTGGTGTACTGCCTGCGATGAGGTGAGGTGTAGCGGCCTGGCGACGGCGAACGGGAAGGTCGTCGGGGTGTCCACTGCGCTCCTGTGAGGTAGTCGGCGATGTCGCGAGGTCGTTCACCCCGCTGCGGACACGGCGCGTTGACGGCGAAACCGCGCAGCCCCATCTGTCGGTACTGGCAGCGGCGGTAGGTGTGGCCGGCCTCCCCGCAATGGTAGCAGAGCGGGCGGTTGTCAGGAGCGCGCCAGACGTCGGTTTTTCTCGAAGAGTAGCGCTGGCCGACAGGAGGACGGTAGGGCGTCGGTGGTGGCGGCAGCGGCGGCGCCTGGCGATGGAACTGCGGCGACGAGGTGACTTGATGTCGCGGAGCGGGAACAGGACGGCGGACTGCAGCAGCGTAAGTCATAGCCTCCGGATGTGGCTGCGGTGGTTCGGGAACTCCCAACGCCTGCTGGACCTCATCCCGAACGAGGTCGGTGATCGAGTCCACTTGAGGTTGTGGCGAGGGTAACAGCTTCCGCAGTGTCCTCTCTCACGATCACTCGGATCGTTTCGCGCAGGTCGGCGGAGCAGAGCCCTTGGATGTCGGCGAAATGTGGAGTCGAACGGCGATTGTACTGCCGGTTGCGCATCTCCAGGGTCTTCTCAATAGTCGTCGCTTCCGAGACGAAATCCTCGACACTCGTCGGTGGGTTCCGCATCAGTCCCGCGAAGAGCTCCTGCTTGACTCCTCGCATCAGGAGGCGAACCTTCTTCTCTTCGAGCATTTCGGGGTCTGCGTGGCGGAACAGTCTCAGCATCTCTTCCGTGAAGAGCGCCACGTTCTCATTTGGCAGCTGAACACGTGTTTCCAGCATAGCTTCTGCCCTCTCCTTGCGGACGACGCTTGTGAACGTGGCAAGGAACCTGGTGCGAAAAATGTCCCACGTGGTCAGGCTTCGCTCTTGGTTCTCGAACCAGGTCCGAGCGGCGTCCTCCAAAGCGAAATAGGCGTGTCTTAGCTTGTCGTCGTTGTCCCAGTGGTTGAAAGTGGCCACGCGGTCGTATGCTGCCAGCCAGCTTTCTGGATCTTCAACTGATGATCCGCGGAATTTTGGTGGTTCTTTAGGCTGCCGGATCACGATCGGCGTAGGCGGCGCAGGGGTTGTCATCGTGCCTGCGGTTGACGTCGCTGGCTTGGTGTGAGCTTGGTGGCGAGTGCCTGGTGTGTTCGGCAAGAAGCCCGTACTCTGGCTCGAGGCCCCTCTGCCTGCGGCTGCTTCGACTTTCCGGGTTGTCCTTTGTGTCATCTTCTTCGCGGGTCGGGCTTGGGTCAGTACCTCGCGGGGGCGTCCGGAGCATGGACGAAGCAGCACCTCCACCAGATGTCACGTGGTCGTGACGTCGACGAAGGCAAGAGTCGGCGTGTCAAAGAAGAAACTCTTTATTAGGCCGAACTTGTGGCCGGAAAACTGAAGGTCAGACTACAGCACTGCACACTGGCAGTGATAGCGGCGAACAGAGCGTCGGCCGTCGATAATCTGAACATCGTGCGAGCGCGCCGGCTTTTATGCATCACGCGTCGAACATTCCAGCCTTATCACTGGTCATCGCGCAAGCTCTGGAATAATCTCGAGTGGTCGCGTCTAGCGCGCAATCTTAACAAAACGATTGACAATAATCGCGAAGCTTCTCGAATGCTAAGGCGTGGTCTGCGCCGAGCGTTACTGACAGTCTTGGCGGGCGGAAACCGAATACAGCAAACGCGAAAATAAGAAACGCGCGTGGCAGTATGTCCAGAAGAGTTCATTGTGTTGTACCTTTCTTATCCGGTTCACATGATGAAATCTAATGCACTGGCTTGCATATATTCAAATAATACCTGGTTCACTAGGACGCTCCTAACGTGTTTAATGTCCCAGGTACCTATCAAATCTCACCAAATTGTCTCACGGCAAGATTTAATGGCATTAAAGGTGGGATAGCGATAGTTGTACAATAAACAAGTTATGTTCGTAAATTGCCTTGAATGTGTATGTTTCTTCAATTTCCATGTCATAAAGCACATTTTATAGAAGTCATAAGCACAGGCGTGCTTACAGGGGGGCTGGGGTGGGGGGGCGAGAGGGAGAGCGCAAAGCCAGCCCCATACATTGACATAATAGCTGAGGGGGGCTGCGACTTGGGGGGAGAGGCAAGTCAGCTCCACACAGGGAGGGGGGCGCTGCGAAGAACCTTCCCCCCCCCCCCCCTGAAGGGGAGACCTGCTCACGGCTATGGTCATAAGTGTTAATTATCATGTGCATTCAATGGCCTTACTCGCTCTGGAAAGGAAACACGCTTAATGATGAACGTTTCCAGTGTCGCTGCCGGCGGCATCCTCGGCAGTTCGTTTAAAACCCTTCATATTATGCTGAACGCGAATTGTGTCCGTCGTGCATTATGCTCGTTTTCTTTTAAATACTACATAATATGCGCTCTCTTTGCCAATATAGATTCTTCTTGCGTCATAGATGAGCTCTCCAAAACACAAACTGAGAACGAGGCATTCATTCAACGGCCATCTGAGTTGCGAGAGCTTATCTGGCTGGAAATTCTATCAAGCCCTAAATTCTATAACCACGGGTCACCGCTTCAGATCTTAGCAAGGTCTTGGCAATTGGCGCCGCTTGATGTGCGAACGAGGCACAATATTGTTACGGGTAGCTTGTTTAATTAATCAAAGCGCTGGGTGGACAAGATGGCACCAATCCAGCAACAACCAAAAACCGTCGTCGTCTTTCTCTTTCATGGAGCCACGCTGCGGCGGCTGTTCTGCACCCAGTGAACCACAAATATCGCATAGACATCTATGATATGTGAACGTCTCTTAGACGTCCATAAAAATCCAAATTACGAATATTAGATGTACCTGCAACTGTAAATGCTCCGCCGTGATAGGTTGCAGGTACGTTGCACATGGACACTCAGTAGACATATAATAGTCATACATGGACATTGTCATTTAATGAATTAAAACCTTTTTCTTTGCACTTCGCAGTCTTGCTGCATGTGGTTGGTGTGTTCAACCTGCAGACACTGCAGTCTTGCTCATTGCCGCTGTGCTATATTTTATAGAAAGCATCAAAGGTGTGAGGCTGGCCTGACAGCTGTCGTCATATTATTGTGACAGCAATCAGGCCAGCCTCACAGGTTTGATGCTTTCTATAAAATATAGCACAGCGGCAATGAGCAAGACTACAGTGGGACAGCATGTCTGTATCTAACATACGAACTACATGCAGCAAGTCTGAGAAATGTATGAAAAAAAAGTTCTGATTCGCAACGTTTGAAATGGGAGCCCTACACAGCCTGGCATTATCATCAAGTACAAGCTGCCGTCCAACCTGCATGCTTTCGCTGTCCTTAAGACCTGCAGTATTTACTGCAGCAAATCACCACATTATTTTCAAAACACTTTTATTGAACGTAAAATTAACCAGTCTTTCAATGTTAGTTTAATGTAAATGAAGTTATGTGAATAAAAGATTAGTGATTAGTGAACAAAGATGTCTTCAATGATGTTCCGCCTTGAAGGCTTCAACGTGCAGCACGGCTACTCGTCGCAGCCACTTGCCCCTAAGAACACAAAAACAAAAGAGTCCGTATAAGCTATACAGAAACAGCCAACATGAATACTATAGGACTTCACGAGCATGAATGTGCTAGCGGTACTGTTGCTCATGTTTACTATCAGAAAAAAAAAATGCTTGGCTTGGGTTATAAATACTACACTCCTCAACATAGCAGAAGAAATTGAAAAAGATGACGCATACTTCAGAAACACAGTAAATGCAAATGACTAATGCATACGTGAACAATAACGTTACTAATTTCAGCACACCTAGATATGGCTATTCCCAGAAGCTAAAAAGCACTGTGGAAAGAATCATCAGATAAAATACAAAAGCAGGAATATTTGCTCTTATTTCTAAAAGAAGAAAATGCGTCTATGATCTTTCAGCCTACTAAGTAAGCAAAGGAAAATTTAGGCAGGGGACATAAAAGTTTTACTTCTTTTAGCAATTTACTCTGTAGTGCCCTTGGTCTGGCGCCCTGGTCTGGCGCCAGCTCCAGACGAAAACATTTATTTCCCCTTATCTGGCACATCTATTCTACCCAGCTCTCCATCAACCATATTGCACCACCTGTGGGGCTCCCCGGGCGGATCTGTTCCACTGTTTCTGGAGCTGCCCAAAGCCGCTGGCGGTAGACCCTATTCCCAATCCTTCCTTTTCCTCGTGGGAGGCCGCTCTTCGGGCCACTGGCTCGGACGACCAGCTGAGACTGGTCGACCGCGCCTGCCTTGAGATGTCGGCCAGGGGGCTCCCGTACGTCTAGGGGCCCAACCACACTCACTTTAATTGTTTTAATAAAGTTGTATCCATCCATCCATCCACAGTTTTTACTCGTCCAAGCCTTGGCCCTTATTGCCTGTCAGCGGCCGCTGAGCGCGAGCTGCGAGCGCGCCATCGTTTATCGTTCTCTTCTTCCACGGTCAGCGCGCCCGCAGCCGCCGGTCCCATGAATATGTATTACCGGCCTTGTAAGACCCTTCATGCATGGTGGTCACCCCAGGTGACCACCAACTTCAGCGACATGGCGCTTTGTACTGACTGAGCACAACTCTTCATTTATATATTCCTTAGTGTTAGCTACTCATAAAACATGCAGTCCTGCACTATCAACACAATAAGGACAAGACATACTTTTATATCTATAAAAATATCTCAGGTCCACCGTCTAGCGCGCCTTGAGGACGACGGGGGGCCGGAAGAAAACAAACGTAACATGTCAAATTGAAGCCCAAACGATGTATCGTCATATCTGTAAGATTGTCAACTGCTTTAAAAACTGCGCCATTTAAAATCCGACACTCGGGGCTCACGTGTTTCAAGAGGAAAAAATCTAGAAAAGGTGGTTACCTGGGGTGACCACCATGCTGGAAAGAGTTAAGGGAAATCGTAAAGGAACAAAATTTGATTGACTTATACTGAGGGTTTACGCAGCCTGTAGGGATAACAGCTGCATCATGGCTACCAAGCAGCTCGTATCCATCAATAGTGCACGACAAGGAAACGCTCCGTAGGTTGTCATATTCTTTTAACCTATTGTACAACTGGCTAAGGGGACAGCCTGACCGGCGAAGAACCTTTTTGATCATCTGCAAATTGTTCTCAGAAGCAAATGCCGAAAAAGATTCCAAAGTACCATGCACTTTTGCATCAGCAGCAAGATGCAGAAGACAGTGTACATTGTACGAGACATTTGATGCACCATACAATTCCACAAAGCCATTGACAAAGCGCTCCAAAAGAGTTTGTGCATAGTCTGCATGCTCATGACAAAGAGAGGGTGTGATAAGGGTGCTTGATGCTGCATGCAGCGTCAAGAAATTAGCGTAGGCAGCAGCGGAAAGGTTGTCTTTAAGTACCACAGGTCCAGCGTAGTGCAAGAGCTGTCTGAATTCGGTAGCCTTCCACCTGTCCTTTTCATCAAATGACCTTGGTTTGCGTGCAAACTCTTGTGGAACATGCTTTTCAAGAGAACAGCTACATTTTGATACTTCTGCTCGGTTTAATGGACCATTTCGAACATTGAGGGGTCCCGAAAACCACATGTTCACAAGTTTACGGGTAATACCAACATACAACAAGTGCATTGGATCAAGTGGTGCACATTTGATGCAGTCTATAGGTAGCTCAGTCAAGATTGTTACTCCCAGATCCATGTCCTCCTGCTGACGAAATGACTCGTCAGTTCTAGGTGTACCCACTGTAGAAGTGAAAACTACCTTCTTATTAAAGCTACCCTCTGCTGTACATTTCGGACAGCCATGGTAACTGCTGTGTCCTTTAATCTGGAATATAAAAGCCCGAGCTGGAGCATCACAGATGATGCTTTTGACTTTAATTTCTACTACTTTCCCAGAAACCAATATACCTGACTGAAGCAGCTCCTTCAGCTCAGAAACAAGTGGCTTCAAGAAGTCATTAGCGCAGTCCGGCTTTGAGGGACCTACGAATGCACCTACAAGGAAAGGTTTCTGCAAATCATCAGCCAAGTCTGGGCCATGGACACAGCACTGCACTGGCCAAAGCTGCTGCTTCGAACTCTTTGCCAAAGGAAGCCCATCTACATTAAAACAAAGGGGTAATTTGTCTGGGACATGCTCTGCAGAGCACAAAATGTGTTCCAGCCCTTTCCTGAGCCCATAATGACAGTAGGTTCCAGGAGACAGCTCTACAATACCTGCTGCAACAGCAGTGTTACGGGGGGTTCCCAACAAACTGCGAGCATCGCTTGGTAGGCCACTGAAACAATCATGCGACCTTAGAAGCCGCAAAAGAGGCGTCAATGATCGCTGAGTTACGTTATGTTCATCCGCCCACTTGGCCAGACTTTTCGCGAAGGTAGGTGAATCACTGCTTCCGTGACAATCTCTGGTTCCTCGCGATTCCTGGGCATTAGATCGAGGACAGACACTTAGAATGTTGCAGTCTTCTCGTCGAACGATATCCTCGTTATGTTCCCCTGTCTCCACAGCGTCGACCCTGTCCAGCGAAACTGTGTTCTCACTATCAAAGTCGCCACCGCAACCGAGGTTCGATTCTGCTTCAATCGATCCGCTACCCACTGAATACTGCATTGGCATAGATACTCGAGAGCAGCGAAATTTATCACACCTTTCATCTCTTGCTCGCTGCTGAAGATGCGGCGCTTGTCATGTTACGGAGTCACGCTCTGCCAAAGCTTCAAACAGACTGTCAACCTCTAAACGGGCTTTTTTCTGAACATGCTTGAGGGAATTAAAATTTGACATTCTAACACGAGTACGACACAACGGGCAAGCAAAACAGTCATACGTAACTCAGGGCTATAGACACGTGCACTACATTAGACTTCCTGGTGACTTCACACATGAAACACTCAAGGTATAGTTTTCATTTACATCACAGCCCGCGAGGCACGCCACACCACTACCTAGGCAGTTACAGAAAGCTACACTTACAATACCGCATGGCACACGGGATATATGTAAACGTACACAAAATTGCAAAAATAACCCTTAAAATGTCTAAAATGAAAGCGCAAGAATCTGGCAACACGCAGCGCGACGCACGCCAACTGCGCCAACTAGTCAAAGGCTACACGTGCAATACAACATGAAACACTGAAGGCATAGTTTTCATTTACATCACTGCCCGTTAAGCACATCAACCCGCTAGCTTACAGCTACAAACGCAACACATGCGATGCCGCGACGCATATTTGGAAACGTACTTTCCTGTTGATCTTTTCTTGCAGCGAAGAAGACACGAGAAAATCCGCGCAAAGGTGACGCATCCAACACAAACGCCGGGTGACAACTGAGACCGCTCTCCAAACTGGCGGGAAGTGCGGAGTGCGGGAAGCACGAAGTACGCGCAGCACGTGGCGCGCGCAGCAAGACGAACAAACACACATCTTAGCAATGTGAATGGCATTTTTGCGCAAAAATGCCATTCACAATGCAATACCAACTCGCCCAACGCTCCGTTCTTCTAAGACACATCTTAGCAAGAATCCAGCAAGCGCACTACTTTGCTTGCCCTCAAATGATTGGCTAGAGCCGTGCTTGCGTAAGCAAAGGAACGATTTGGACCAATAACGCGTACCGAGCCGCAATCAGTAAAGTAAAACATGGCGGCGTTTGCGCAATTCGCTTATTACCTAAACCATATCATTTGAGATTTGTGGCTGTAATTCGGAGCAACTTTGCTCACAGTCAATCTGGCACAACAGTTGCTTAAGAAAAAAAAAGGGGTATTCAAACAAATTACATACCTGACGTCATCTCCGCCACTGTCGCCCTCACCCGCCAAGTGCGCCAAGCCTGGATGCTATGCACGCGTGCGCGTGCTGGGCGCGGAGCCCTCACGGAGTGTTGTTGGGACGTCATCTGTTGCTGTGCTCGATGCCATAAGTCAAGCAGTGCGGTTTTTTGCTGTCGTACTTCGACGGGCTCGTCGGACTCGGAAGACCTCGGTTATTCGCACGATGCGAGACTCTAGCAACAAATTGTGTGACGACGTCGACCCGTACCGGATTGCCATCAGCAGAGATGCCACTGCGGACTCCGGCTTGTTGCCCGCCACGGCCAAAGCGTGCATATTTAGTTACCTCGTTCCCAAGACAAGTGAGAGCCCAGTGCCCCTCACGGTCCACAATATTTTGCGAAGGGTAAATGAAGGGTCTCGCAGCGAAGCAGCTCCTTTCGAAACAGGTCGTCGTGGAGAGCGAGGCAAGCTTAATTGCGCGAGATGTGGCCCATGCCACGAAACTAGTTCACACAGTGCGAAAACGAGATTTCTCACGTGTTTTAAACAGTGACGATTCTCAGGCTTTTAAATGCGAAGGCATTTCTTAGTCGGGCTATGTCAGGCATCCGTTGTCCGGCGTTGTCCGCGGAGGAGGAGGAGGATAGGTTGAGGAGGTGTGCGCGCCGGCAGGTGTTATCTCTCCGCTCTCACTCCCTCTCCCATAGCAACAGCTGCGGGCGCGCGCGCTTATCCTCGCCCCTAGCAACCGGAGCAGGTGGTGCGGGCGGAGTAGCGGAGAGTGAGTGGAGAGGAGGCGCGCGCTCTGGTGTGTGAGGGCGCTCGCATCGCGGAAGCTCGGCGGAGCTCCCGCGTGTGTGGAGAGAGTGTAGCAGAGGGTAGGTGCAGTGCTTCGCCGCTCCTTCTCTCGCCGTTCGCTCTCTCTCCTCCCTGAGCCCCACTCTCCCGTCCGCTCGCTCGCACGTATATATAAATGGAGTGAAGCGCGCGCGAAATGCATTCGCATTTCCTCACGATTCCCTTCGGGGAGGTGGGGGGCATTTTTTTTAATCTTAATTCGTGGAAACATGCTTTGAAAATGTGTTTTTCTGTATGTTTTTGCTACTTTTCCTACCTACCATTTTTCTTCCGTTGTTGTGCCTTAGTGTGCAGTGGCGCGCCCGTAAATGACAGACTGGCATTAGACAATTAACCAACGTACGGTATGGTTAACCTACGGAACATGTTTGCATAGGCGCGTGTCACGGAGGCGGGGGGGGGGGGGGACGCACTAATTAACGGGGAGCGAATGCTGCCCCATACATTGACTCAATAGGGAGGGGGGGCCGCTGCGATAAACCTTCGCCACCCCCTGAAGGGAAACCCTGCGCACGCCTATGCTTGTTTCTGCGTTACTTTAGTTAGGCAGTAGATGCAACATGTTTCTTTTGACGGTTTGTGCACTTTGTGTCAGCTCAACACCCTCATTCCCGCGAACGTCACAGACGGCTCCCTGGGCGCCGCCATAATCTGCTCTAAATAATAGGCTTGACCCCCCCGAATCACGGGGGGGTCAAGCTCCCACGGCATTATTCTCGGTACCGGGAAGGCAAATGTCGAGTGTCATTTTGGGCTCTGTAAGCCATGGCAGAAAACAAAATTCGGGGGGGGAGAGGGGGGAGGGGGGGCACGTGCCCGGTGTGCTGCCCCCTGGCTACGCCACTGCCCCGAATATATGCACTGCCGAGGCTGTGAAGTCAGTTTACTCCCGCGCGCGGCGTTTTACCTCTACTGGAACTACGCATCTGCGTCAAGGTTTTGACAGCATTTGGAATGTTTTGTCACTTAGTAAAATTCCTCCTAATAAAGTACGTATTTCAATACAATGCTTATATTTGAAATAAGAATTTCAGTTCACTCATTTAAGCAGGCGCGTGGTCTGAAGCAGTCGATCCGCCGCATATATGAAACTTCAAAAGGCAAAACCTTCGAGAGCGAAGCTCTTGGGGCTTAAACTAAACTTCATTTGCCTGTTTCTGTTTGTTTTTATTTCGTAAATTTAAAGCCTTGCGGAACGTGTACTGCGCTCTACGGTTGTAGGTGTCCTCCGAGAGAAAAATTACAGCATATCCGCGGAGTGAATGATGATGCGTGGGCGAAGCTCCGGAGGTACATCATCAAAGACGTGATGGTGGTTGGTTGCATGTGGTCAAACGATATGCATGTGAGACCATATCGCGATGCCATGTGTTGTATGGCATCGCGATCGTCATCGTCATCAGCGTCATCGTTATGACGCATAGTGGGTACATTCCATGTGGTGTGCCATGATGGCAGCGTCATCGTCATCACACAGGGCGATACTGCTGGTTACGCAGGTGGCTACTACGTACTACAAACTACAAGGGACGCACGACCCACGGCAAAGACGTGATGGTGGTTGGTTGCATGTGGTCAAACGATGTGCATGTGAGACCATATCGCGATGCCATGTGTTGTATGGCATCGCGATCGTCATCGTCATCACGCAGGTGGCTACTACGTACTACAAACAAGGGACGCACGACCCACGGCATAAGGAGCTTCGCCCCTAAAACGCTCCCCGTGCGCGCCTTCATGCAGATGCCATGGTGTAACGTGTACAGAACTGTACAGTGTTAGAAAGAACATATCCTTTACACTCGCTCTAACATTGTTTCGCGACAATTAAAGAGCAGCCGCGGCCATGCCCCTTGCAGTGTCGTCCACATCCAAGGTGGACACCTCATTCTAGCTTCTATATAAGCCCTGGTGTTCCATGCATAATTAAGAAAATTGTTATTGTGTTTATCGACACTTTGATTAGAAGTAGAATAAACGTTCTGGCTTAACCGGCTTGAGTACTATAGTTAGTCAGGCGTTCACCTTAGCTGTGGCCGGCCCTGTACGTTTGCTCCAACGTTCAAATGGGGCCGCACAAGGGTTAAAAAAAAAGAAAAAAAAACAGGAAGAAAGCTTCTTCGGGTTGCATACAGCTTGCGCTATTCATGTATGGCAGTACTTACGCCGCGCACGTTATATTTTATGGTGCGCTTTACCTCCTCGCGCATTTAAGTGTATGCATTAATTACGCACGCTCGAACGTTGCATGTCCACTTAATTTCGAGCACACTCTCGATTTTACATGCCAGAATAGACTTATCGTTCTAAATATCAAGTAAAGCGAGCGATACAAGCGTCAGAAAGTTCTGCAATGCATTTAATGTTGTCAGCACATATATTCGATGTCATTTGCGACGTCTAGTTTCTGTCTAAAAGAGAAGTGCACGTGACGTTGACAATACATCGGCTCTCTAGACCATAAGAATTGCACATTATAGGGATGTTGATTAGATGTTATTGACAGACGTAGACGTATGGATCTTATTTCGATGTTGAGAGGATAACAGTGGTTCACTGGGATATCATAACCCCCCGGCGGTAGAAGCACCGTCTCGGTGCTTAGTCTACACAGATGTGGTCGAGGAGGGTGATAGGGCTTGAGTCGAGCTATGTGAATGATGTCGCTTGAAGGTGACGATGACGTTGTTGGATCGGCTGGACGATCTCATAAGTAACGTCAGTCACCTGGCGAACGACACGGTATGGTCCAGTGTAGCGTGAGAGCAGTTGCTCCGAAAGCCCCGCACGCCGAGTGGGTGACCAGAGAAGCACAAGGGAACCCGGTGAAAAGGGCACGTTTCTATGATGAGAATCATAGAGCTGTCTTTGGTGCTCCTGCGAGGCCTGTAGACGGTTGCGGGCGAGTTGGCGCGTGTGGTCGGTTCGGGCGATGGCTTCGCCGGCATATTCAGTGGACGAGGGCAGCAAAGTCTCAAAGGGTAGCGTGGGTTCTCGACCGTATAGGAGATAGAATGGCGAATAGCCGGCAGTGTCGTGACGCGAGGAATTATAGGCGAACGTCACATATGGCAAATGAATGTCCCAGTCCTGGTGGTCAGCCGCTACCTATTTAGAGAGCATGTCGGTTATGGTCCTGTTGAGGCGCTCCGTGAGACCGTTTGTTTGTGGATGGTACGAAGTTGCTAACTTATGCTTGGTAGAGCAAGAGCGCAGGATTTCTTCAACAACAGCTGAGAGGAAGGTGCGGCCGCGGTCAGTGAGGAGTTGGCGTGGAGCTCGGTGTACCAGAAAGTCCGCAACATCGGTCGCGCAACTCGTCGGAAGTGCCCGTGTGAGAGCGTAACGCGTCGCGTAGTCGGTGGCGACAGCTATCCATTTATTGCCCGAGCTGGAGAGCGGGAACGGGCCAAGCAGGTCTAGACCAACTCGAAAAAAACTTCCCCATCTCCCGCTAAAGTGAACCATGTATGAATGCGAAGCAGCGGGGTGATGGCTGGCTTGAGCGGGAGAAACGTCGCCGCTCCCGATTCGCGCCAGCGGCCCGGTCGCTCATCGCGGCGCTGCACAGGAGAGAGAATGAGGCGTGCGCGCTCCGTCATTTTCATACCGCGGAACTACCGTGGCGCCCCCCA
Source organism: Rhipicephalus appendiculatus (assembly GCA_030522465.1). NCBI lineage: Eukaryota > Metazoa > Arthropoda > Arachnida > Ixodida > Ixodidae > Rhipicephalus > Rhipicephalus appendiculatus. The sequence goes on along the minus strand of JALIZH010010243.1, from coordinate 71,365 downwards.
GCGGAGTATGCAGCTGTCGCACCACTTGTCGTGCGCGCCTCTCTGTCGAGTAGAGCATTCCTAGAGGAGAGAAAGGGGGGGAGCGTTGGAGAGGAGGAGGGGACGCGCATGCGCTGTGGGACGCGGGAAGGAGGGACGGACAAAGCCCCCCGCAAGCACATATGCAAGCAAGATCAAGGAATGGAGTCAACGGGACGCGGGCGCTGCTCCGTAGATTAGAGGATTCCTAGAGGAGAGAAAGGTGGGGAGCGTAGAAGAGTATAGAGAGAGGGGGTGTGGGACGCGGGAACGGACAGAGCCCCTGCAAGCAATATCAAGGAATGGCGTCAACGGGATGCGGGCGCCACTAGCCCCCGCAAGCACATGCAAGCAAGATCAAAGAATGGAGTCAACGGGATGCCGCTCCGTAGAGCAGAGGATTCCGAGAGGAGAGAAAGCTGGGGAGCGTTGGAGAGGAGAGAGAGGAGCTGTGGGACGCGGGAAGGAGGGACGGACGAAGCCCCCGCAAGCACATGCAATCAAGATCAAGGAATGGAGTCAACGTGGGCGACAGACACCACCGGTAGAGCGCGTTATTCTTTGCTTGCACCCACCACCTGCCTAGCCATTGCTAAGCAGCCACTCTGTGCTCTCTGCCATGACTCTCATGATTGTGATGGTGGTTGACGGCCTCATTGCACTACAGTGTTCTGGTTCGCATAGTGGCTGCTTCCCTACTTCATGAAAGTGACCGGACGCCGGACGCGGGAAGGACGGACACAGCCCCGAGCATAAGATGCTTCGCATCTAAAAAGGTTCAGTGGGAACGTCGATTGGCTGCAGGTATCCCGCGGGTAAGGAAGATGGCCTTTTGCGGCGCTGGCAGGGCTCACACGCGTCGACATAGCGTCGAACAGAACGGGCAAGACCAGGCCAAAAAAACCGACGGCGTACACGGTCATACGTGCGGGAAACGCCCAAGTGGCCCGCCAAAGGAGCGTCATGAAGTTGGTGGAGAACAGTAGAACGCAGGTGTGCTGGCATGACGGGGAGTAAGTCAGAGCCGTAAGGATCGAGATTACGGCGGTAGAGGATCCCGTCTTTGACAAGGAACATTTGCAGAGACGCGTCGTGAGGCGTTGACTCAAGTTGGTCAATGATGACTCGTAAGGAGGCATCCCGACGTTGCTCGTCGCCAATATTGAGTAGCTGCGACACAGAAAGGACGTTTGCGATGGTGTCAGTATCGGCTGCTTTTTACACAGGGTAGCGGGATAAACAATCCGCATCTTGATGCAATCGCCCTGTTTTATACATTACTGTGAACGTGTATTCTTGCAGGCGCAGGGCCCAACGAGCGAGTCGCCCTGTGGGATCCTTGAGTGAGGCTAGCCAGCAGAGCGCGTGGTGATCGGTGACGACACGGAATGGGCGCCCGTATAAGTATGGACGAAACTAGGCGACTGCCCACACAAGAGCGAGACACTCGCGCTCCGTGATTATAGTGTACTAGAATATGGGGTAGTGTGTTCAGGGAGGAGCCAAGGCTGCCGCAGTTGATATCGAAAGCCGCGAGATGGCGCCACCACAGCATGGGCTGTGGTGGCGGAAACAGGCAGTCGGAAACAGGCAGTCGAGCATTGATTATTGTCTCATGACAGAAGGAATCTATGACAAACTTAGAGAGATGAGAATAGACGAGGAAGGCATTAACAGCTTGGGTAGTGATCATAAACGCATAACATTACAAATGGGATATAAAAGTGAAAATAAGAACCTAGAATCGAACATTGGCAGCTCATATTTAAATGAGAAACAAATAACTAATATAGCCGCAAGAGTCGAGGAAGAAGTAGACAAACTTCCAGGCAAAGACTGGAAGTATAGTGAGCTGCTACATGTAATCACGAAAGAAATAGAAAAAGAGAAGAAAACTATTTCTTGGAAAGGAAAGAGAAAGCCAAAAAGTTGGTGGTACAAAGAAATCCGGGATGCGATCGAGAAGCGACGTGAGGCATCACGGCAGTACAGACAAGCAAAAAAGGAGAAGCGGCCACAGGATGAAGTCAACCAAGTATGGGAAATATATTTAGAGCAAAAATCCATTGTGCAGAAATTAGTCGAGGCAAAAATTAAAGGCGAAAGTGAACACTGGATGACAGAGATTCGCGAAAAGAAGAAGGCCGCGCCTAGGATATTTTGGAGCCACCTAAAAGCGCTAGGTAGGAAGTCTGTAACAATGCAACAACATATGGTAGATGAAGAAGGAAATCAATTGGAAGGGTATGAAGCGCTAGGTTACATCCGAGAGGTAACAGCTGATTCGTTTAAAAAGGTCGTCCAGGGGATTCCCCCGGTGAGTAAAAGTATACAGAAGAGTACAACCGAGGAAGATGTAGTACTTGAGAATTTCAATTGGAAGAAGGCCGAAGGAAAAATTCCTAAGCGCACTACTCCGGGCTTAGATGGGGTTCCCGTCAGCCTAATTAACGAACTAGGACAGAGCACTAAAGAAGCACTGCTGAAAGCCGTAGAAAAGTGCTTACAGGAGAGGGAAATACCAGACAGTTGGCGAAAAAGTAGAATGAACTTAATCTATAAAGGCAGGGGAGAAAAGGATAACATTCGCTCGTATAGACCACTAACTATTACATCGGTGCTATACCGGTTGGCGATGCAGGCAGTAAAATTAAAAATAGAAACGTGGGTAGAGCAAAATGATATTTTGGGAGAACTCCAGAATGGATTCCGAATCGACAGGCGGTTAGACGATAACCTGTTTGTTCTTACACAGTGTATAGAAATATCAAAAATAGAAAACAGGCCCTTATACGTAGCTTATCTAGACATCACCGGGGCATATGACAACGTTAATCAGGAAATTTTGTGGAATATATTGAAGGAAGTGGGCATAGGTGACGACTGTATACAGCTTTTGAGGGAGATATACCGAGAAAATACAGTTTGTGTAGAATGGGAAGGAATAAGCAGCAAGGACAGCGTTGACATTAGCAAGGGGCTGAGACAGGGATGTCCTTTGTCCCCGCTGTTATTCATGCTGTACATGGTGAGGATGGAAAAAGCGCTAGAAGGTAGCAACATTGGATTTAATCTGTCACACAAACAGGCAGGCGCGATGGTTGAGCGGAAGCTTCCAGGTCTATTTTATGCTGACGATATTGTCTTATTTGCGGACAGTCAAGATGATATACAGCGGCTGGCAGATATATGCGGAAGGGAGGGCGAGGCTCTAGGACTAGGTTTTAGTGCAACAAAATGTGGATTGATGGTATTCAATGATCACGAAGACCATGCGGTCTTAATACTGGGCCAAGAAATACCGAGGGTAAGCGAGTACAAGTACCTCGGAGTGTGGGTAAATGAGGGGGGATAGATATATGGAGGTACAAGAGAAAGCATCGGTAACAAAGGGAAAGAGGAATGCTGCAATCATGAAACACAGAGCGTTATGGGGATACAATAGGTACGAGGTGCTTCGAGGGCAGTGGAAGGGTGTGATGGTTCCGGGGCTTACATTTTGGAACTCAGTGGTGTGCATGAAGTCAGAGGTGCAATCTGGAATGGATGTAAATCAAAGGACTGTGGGACGCCTCGCGTTGGGCGCTCACGGGAAGACGACAAATGAGGCTGTAAAGGGTGATATGGGATGGACAGGTTTTGAAGTGAGGGAAGCTCAGAGCAAAATTAGATTTGAAGAGAGGCTGCGGAAAATGAAGGAGAGTAGATGGGCAGGGAAGGTTTTCAGGTATTTGTATAGAAAAAGCGTCGACACGCAGTGGAGAAAAAGAACTAGGAGGCTCACCAGTAAATATACGGCTAGCAGTGTGGGCGACATGGCAACAAGGAGCATTAAGCGAAAAGTCAGAGAGGCGGAGAGGACTTATTGGATGACAGCGATGGAAAAGAAGCCGGCTCTCAGTGACTACCGAAAGGGAAAATACGAAATAAGGAGGGAGACGTTTTATGATAATTCAAGGGGAAGCGCTCTACTGTTTGAGGCAAGGTCGGGTTGCCTTAGAACGCGTAGCTATAAAGCGAGATTCTGTAACGAAGAAGAACAATGTACATGCTGTGGGGGGAACTAAGGAAACGATGGAACATGTACTGATTGAATGTGGCGATATCCACCCAGATATACGTGTGGACACGAGCCTACATGAAGCCTTGGGTTTTAGGGACAACAATGGAAAGCTGAACACGTCCGCGATAGAAATAAGTAAGAGACGGTTAGAGTATTGGTGGCAGAAAAGTAGAGATAAAGGACAAAAATGAAGAAGGGGGGAAAATAAGGTCATTCTGCCTTAAGAAGCACAGAGATGGACCGTGAACTTATATTTTTCTTTGCTGTAATAACATAGATTTAATCAATGTAGATAAGGCATTAGGCCAACATAAAAAGAAAGTTTTTTTTCGAGCCTGGTGGCAGACATGTCACCGCCCCGTTATAAAGGGGACGCTCATAGCATCCATCCATCCATCCTGTCACACCACGCATCGCTCCCGCTGCGCCTCAGTGCTTTGAGACGTCGCGTTTAAAATCTTATGCGTTTAATTCCTTACACGTGAGCGACAATTGTATTCTGAATGGGTGGGGTCGTACATGTATGCGAAACAAAACGAAATGCAATAAAACTGCTAAGCACGGTTCGAATGAAAATGCAGGGACTAGCATATGACCGCGAAGCAGTCAAAGCTTGGGAAACAAAACTCCATGCAGTTTCTTTAGTGGAAGCATTAGTGGAAGACTCGGGAATAATTTTGACCACTTAAGTGTCCTTTAAGGAGCACCCAAATCAAATAACGTGGGTGGGTGTTTTTGCATTCTTCGCCCGCCGAAATACGGCCGCAGTGGCCAGGATTTTGTATTGTATATGTAGTCAAAGGAAACATCACTGGGCACCACTGCCTAACTGTAGGAACAAACTGTTTATTTGCAAATGTGTGTGCATACTACAGTGAGCAGAAACACTGATCAAATTCGTCGCCATTCTGAAGACTTATCAATAAGTTCATGATCAGTTGCATGGACACAGTGGCACCTTTATGAACATCGACTGATTTTCGCGTGGAGCTTTTTTTTTCGGTTTGCCTCTCGAGACTGGTTGACACCCTTGACGAAAAAATGGAGTCATGTCAGCACATAAAACTTCACTACTGCTGCCGTCAGTAAGTCTGCGTGCCGGCTGCAGCCCACTGTACAGTCAAAGTGTTTTTTTGCGAGCAGCATCACATCAACAACGCTGTTGCTGCACAGTTCTTGCTTGCTAAAAAATGTAGTAAAGATGCCTTCTAATTTCTTCACTGCATGAAACAAGGCGTCAGTAGGGTAGAGAAGCCCACCTTTGTCACAAAGCTCTGTGAACTCACAATTTCGTGTAGGTTCAATTGTGGTAAGCAAAAGAAGGTTCCTACACTCTGTGCAATCATTTCGTTTGAGGAACTTTCGTGCCACATAACCGGCCATATAATATATGAGCCGATCATCACTTTTCTGCTCCACGTATTCGGCGTGATCGGATGGAATCTTCTGGAGTATGCGGTCCGCCAAGTCCAGGTTTCCTGCTTCAACCGCATTGCCCAAATCGTTAACTCTGGCTTCTGGGGTGGAGCTATCACAAGGTTCAAGCAGAGAGCTCATTTCTTCACCAAGCTCTGCATTGCCCGAACTGACTGCTTTTGCGAGGTTGTAAAAGGACAAGCAGTTTACAACTATCAGAAATTGCGTTGGTGTGGGATGATCGTTCGATCCGCATGATTGCCTCACTATCCCGAAGAAGTTTTCTAGCGGATCCTGGCTGAGTCTGGCCGTCATCAGATATTTGAAATTGTGCTTCTTTAGATGTTGCAGTAGAGCCAACGTGCTTGAAATTGTGACCCGAAGTCCATCGGCTGTCGAGGCACTTAGGAATCCACCAACTCCACTTGCATGGCTTTCCCAGCAGGACATGAAGTCCAGAAAATCCTTGAGGGTCTGCACGCTCCCGGAGCCTGGTCGGAGAGCTCTAGCCGGGAATGTAGAGGTCATAACCTTGATCAGGCAGTTGATTCTCCTGAAATAGCACACTAACCATACGTGCTTAGATCATCAATTTTCAACAATGCTAGGGTTACGCAAGAAGCGGCATTAAACGCCAACACAAAGGGATAAGATAGGTGCGCGAGGATGACAGCTATGCTACAAGACTCTAAGGTTGAAAGCTGGGCTAGTTGGTGACTGATCATTGTACCTATATGGTGGCGCTACTTCACCATATAGGTACAACGCTACAAGACAGCGATAAGTTTTTGATTCAAGATAGCCTCTTGCCGAGCTTTTTAGCAGGGGCTAATGCACTTTATTCTCGTTCGCCAACAATGTAAACAAATCGTGATTTTCGTACCAAATTATTTCCCTTACGTGAAGAACTCTACCGTTGCGTCAATTTCGCCCCAAGATGCCTCCAGCTTGTCCCGATAAAATAGAAGGCCATTGACAACGCGGTCTCCAATCAGTTGAAAGGCTATGGACACCCTCATTTTCTCGAAACTGTTCGGCTGTAGGTGTACAGATGTGAGGCCAGGCATTGCCTTGAGCGTGACATTGGTGGAGTCCACTTTGAATGCCTGTCTTACAGGTTGGATGGAAACCTGGAACAGTTGCAATAGTAATGTGAAACAGGCATTCAATATTATTATTATTATTATTATTATTATTATTATTATTATTATTATTAATAGTAATAATAATAATAATAATGGTTTTACTTCAACCAAGACAAAGTTGATGGACTTTTAGATGTGAAGCATCTTATGGCGGAGCTTAATCCGGTGTGCGGCGTGACATCCCTTACTGCGCATGCGCAAACCCTTTCAAAAAAGAAATAAATAAAAAACCTCCTTTCCTTCTCTCTATCCTCTAGGCATCCCTCCCCGCGGCAACCACACCCTCACTGCGCATGCGCCTCCCCTCCTCTCTCCCCTCCTACGCTCTCCCCTCTAGGCATCCCTGCCCGCGGCGTCCACACTCCCACTGCGCATGCGCGTCCCCCCTCTCTCTCCTCTCCTACGCTTCCCCCTCTCTCCTCTAGGCATCCCTGCCCGCGGCGTCCACCCTCCCACTGCGCATCCCCTCCTCTCTCTCCTCTCCTACGATTCCCCTCTCTCGTCTCGCGACGCCGACGCAGGCAGCGTCTGCTAGCGAGTTTCTTGGTTGAAAAAACCGACTGCTCGCGCTGCACAACCGTTCACTGGCCACTCCGTATATATGGCAATGGATTTCGACCTGCAAGGTGGTGCCGGTGGGAGATTTCTCCTGTGCGTTGTTGAACAATGAAAATTCGCCGCGTGCGCGTTAACTAAAAGCGGACTGCGGGTCTCTGTGTCCAGTCGGAGTCTTCTGTATCTCATTGCCCATTAGCAGCGATTGACATGTTCCAGTAGGAAACACCGCTCCATCACTGCGTGCTTTGCGCCTCCCCAGTTTTCTCTCCTGCGCAACGCTGCGATGAGCGCCAGCGTCAACGCCGCCGCCAGTGTAAAGGCCGAACTATATGCAGCGTTTTTGCCGGCGTTTTCCCGGCGTTTCGTACGCCGGCGTCACTCGGCGTCGGCGCTACTGGTGACGGTGGCCGAAACGTCCACTTCTGGACGGTCCAGACATCTGCAGCGTCGGCGTCGACGCCGGAAGCCGTTCGATGGACGGAGAACCAATCAGCGCGCGGTTGGCAGCGACTTCCGCTACGTAACGGCGCCGTAGCAGCTGCCAAAATGGCTGCCACCCGCCTCAGATCTATTAGGTCGTCGCCGTGCTCTGTGTGACCCGCAAGTTCTCAAGTGATGCTTGTATTTGACTTAACTTGTCCCTCAGAAGCTTCGACAGCAAGCGCTCGTGATTTCTTCGAACAGTTTGCGAGCGCCATCCTCAAGTTCGTCGGTAGGCTTAGCAGGCCTGAGTCTATTGGCCGAATGCGTGGCCTCAAAAACGGGCGACAACTTCAAGCTCAGAGGCCATATATTACGAGTTTGTGGTTCTTCTTATGCTCAATAGGTGGCGTTACAAGTAAAACAAACAAAAAGCCTTTCGGCGGCACTGTGATTCGTTTCCCTCACTACAGAACAGCAAATTAGACATAAAACTTGTAATCAGGAATATTTTTGTTGGTGAAGTGACGGATACTTCACACTGCTTTGCGAGGTATCAAGTTCATCCCCTTTGGTCGCATGTGTGACGCTGCGCTGGCGCTGGCCTCAGCGCTTTCCATGTGGTTGGCCGCCCTCTCTGGCGGCGTTGCTTTCATGACGCCGAGAGACGCAACGTCAGAAAACGCCGGAAAAAACGCTGCATGTGGTTCAGCCTTAAGCGTTAGCGCCCGCTGCTTCACATCTACACATGATTCCCTTTAGCGGGAGATGGTGTAATTTTTTTGAAGGAAAACTACGAGCACGTACCATTCCGTTTGGAGTATTCAATGGATGTTGGAGCAGCGTGTTCCTCACACACTTGAGCAAATGCGGAAAGTCCGACAGAAAGTAGAGCTGGCGGGACGAGTCGACGGGATGCTCGCGACTGCAGGTGATCGTGCCTGATTTTGCACCAATTCCTAAGATTCTCCACATTCGTCGATTCCACGAAGCACCGTCACATGTAATAAAATCGACTATGAGGCCATTCGCTTCAGCAAGGATAGTCGCTTCGATGAGCACTTCAGCGAGAACCTCCGCTTTTGCATTCCCCCCTAGTGGCAAGTGCACCGACAAGCTGTGTCCACTTTCCGGTGAATGGCACAAACATTATAACCATACCATGGTCGCAGGGCACATTCTGTCCTTCACCGCAGGTGAACGGGCCCATGTCAACAAATCCTTCAATTTGCCCGGAGGAGGTCACATTCAAATGTTCAGACAACTTGATTTCATCTACGAGAAGGCCACCTCGTCTTTGAAAGGTACTGATGTGCCTTGTTTTCATCTTTAGTTGTGATAGTACTTCGTGGCTGAAGCCAAACCCACTTTTGTATAGTCTCAGATAACGCTTCAAAGTGCTCTTGCTGGGAAGTGAAATGATATTATGCTTCCGAATATGTTCATATAGCCTGGCACTTTTCATTTTCATTAAAATACATTCTAATATCCAGTTCTTTGAAAAGGCATTTCCCCTTGAACTTTTCTTTTTTTGCTGCTGAAAAGCACAGCTGTCTCACACATTCTTGCTGCTTAGGGGGCAAAGTACCAATTTGTGCTTCAAGTACTTCATCAGGTTTTGAATGCATTTTCAGCTTGCATCTCCTTCAATTTGTCTTGGACCCTGGCATAGCGACAAGACAACCTCTTGTTTTATTTCACTTGCAAACGCAGTCTCTGGGAAGCACTTTGAATACGCTTCTTGATGGAACGCCTCAGTCTTGACTGCCTCGTCAGAAGTGTTTTCCTCATGTATCGGCACGAGACGCACGCTCTTCCTGCAAAACAAATGTAGGCTACGTAAGAACACAAAAAAAAGAGAACTTAAATTCACGCACATTCGCATCATACGCAGAAGGAGACTCTGGTACATACCTTCAGATGGTTCTTTCCCTGTGCAGCGCTTGCTGTAGTACATGCCATCACTACTGACCACTTGCAACTGGAGGCCTTTTGTAAGGTGGGACAGTGGCATTCTTGACTCCAACAAGGCACCCCTGCAAAGGCGGTACGAGTCGACATTTTGCAGAATGGTCTCCGCTTCTTCGCAGGTGAAAATGCGCCCTGCTTCAACTCGGCGGCCGCAGAGATACGCTGAATAGGCGATGCCTGACATACCGTCTCGTGAGAAAATCACCGCTCTCTCGGAAACAAGATCGTCGTTTTCCCGCGTTTTAAGCTTACAGTAAACAACTTCTTCGTGGTTTGGAATCCGGTGAGAGCTCCAATAAATTGAGGGCATACAAAGCTTGAACAAGTGTTCCAGTGAAGCTGCCTCTGTATTGTTCACCAGCTCAGGTTCGTGGTCAGCAGGAATGTCCATTGACAGAGCTGAATCAGAAGCTTCACCGTCGGCACTGTCTGCTGCATTTTTCTTGGAGACGGTGGAATGAACCGCCGAGTTTTTCCGCTTTCTCGGAAGTCTTGGATGCACAGCTTTCTTCGATAAATAACTTGGAGCATTGGGAAGCAATGTCGGCAGGGCGTCCGGCGTCAGCTCTGGTCTCCCACGTGGTACGCGAACTTCTTCACCATTTATAACGTGCACGTAGTCTCTGAGAATACATGACGGCTCGAAGTGCAGCTGATATACCGAGGAGGTTTCGTCCAGGGTCCTGTCCTTGCGATGTAAATTTCGCTCCCAAAGTTTCCGCCTTGCTTCGTCTTTTGGAACAGCGAAAAGCGACGGCTGCTCACCTTTTGTCCAATGGTAACCTGTCTTGCACCCTGGTGCAAAGCAGTGCCGTTGCCGCCGACGACTCGGCATTGTTTCACTGTCGCGTGGACAGCAAAGAAATTGCAAGAAGAACGTTCGTTAAGCGGGAGCGAAGACACACAACAGTCACTACACAGCAGCCGAGTAGGCAGAGCGGCAGAGCTACACTGAATATCCCGCCAGCGCCGCCAGGATGGACGGATGCTATGAGCGTCCCCTTTATAACGGGGCGGTGACATGTCTGCCACCAGGCTCAAAAAAAAAAAACTTTCTTTTTTATGTTGGCCTAATGCCTTATCTACATTAATTAAATCTACGTTATTATAGCAAAGAAACATAAATTCACGGTCCATCTCTCTGCCTCTTGAGGCAGAATGACCTTATTTTTCCCCATTCTTCATTTTTGTCCTTTATCTCTACTTTTCTGCCCCAATACTCTAACCGTCTCTTACTTATTTCTATCGCGGGCGTGTTCGGCTTTCCATTGTTGTCCCTAAAACCCAAGGCTTCATGTAGACTCATGCCCACACGTATATCTGGGTGGATATCGCCACATTCAATCAGTACATGTTCCATCGTTTCCTTAGTTCTCCCACAGCATGTACATTGTTCTTCTTCGTTACAGAATCTCGCTTTATAGCTACGCGTTCTAAGGCAACCCGACCTTGCTTCAAATAGTAAAGCGCTTCCCCTTGAATTATCATAAAACCTCTCCCTCCTTATTTCGTTTTTTCCCTTTCGGTAGTCACTGAGAGCCGGCTTCTTTTCCATCGCTGTCATCCAATAAGTCCTCTCCGCCTCTCTGGATGGATGGATGCTATGAGCGTCCCCTTTATAACGGGGCGGTGACATGTCTGCCACCAGGCTCAAAAAAACTTTCTTTTAACGCGACAGCGTTAAAGAGCTCGTTTCGCAGAAATTCCGGCGTCGGCGTCGGTGTCGGCGTCGTTGGTTGTGAGCGAAAAATCATCATCTTGTCCGTGACCGAAAAATCATCATCTTGTCCGTGACCGAAAAATCGAGAAAGATGCAAATAAAATACATAATAAAAATTTTCGGGTCCGAGTGAGGATCGAACCCGGGTTGTCTGCGTGGCAAGCAGGTGTTCTACCACACAGCCATGCCTCTGCTTGGAAATACTGTGAAAATAACTTCCTCTGCTTGGAAATGCAGTGAAAATAACTTGCATGCTTCGCAAACGCAAGCGTCCTTTATATAGGCGTCGCAATATAACATATAATATCCCAGGAATATTGCGTGGTACAAGCGTACATTGCCATCGGGCGTCAGAATATGTGACTATCATAACGATTCCATAGTTTAAAGCCAGCCACCCATTACAAACGGCACACACCTTACTGCGCGTATTCCCTTAACACCACATAGTGGGTTCATAGCAAGTTCGAAAACATTTCCCACATTTGCCGCGCATAATTTCTCCTGGTTTAAAGCATACTACCCATTACATAGTATGCACTAAGTGATTGAAGTACGCACTAGGGACGGGACATCGCTATCGCGTTCAACTCTTAAAGGCGAAGCTTAAGGGTCCCCCCAATTTTTTTTTATGTTGGCCTAATGCCTTATCTACATTGATTAAATCTGTTATTACAGCGAAGAAAAATATAATTGTTCACGGTCCATCTCTCTGCTTCTTAAAGGAGTACTGACACGATTTTGGAACATCGCAAAAGGGACATTTTTCGTTTCCTTGGTATGCATTGCCAACGCTCTCCACACAGCGGAGTCAGACAACACGTATAAAATATTTTATTTTGATTTTAAAGTTTTCGTCGCTGAGAATCTGCAAGCCAGCTCCACTGCAATGGACATTATCCCGACGAGTCAAGTCAGCTCTGAGTTCGCGAGCTCTGCGTCCGTCATGCAGCCTAAATCGCAGAAATCACTCTCAGGATCCCTGGACGACAATTCACTCATCGTTGTTTACGTGCACCACGAGCAGATGACAGATTTTCCGTTAGTACGTCGCCAGTTGCTCTTCCCGTGACGTCGGGCTGCTTTGATACGTCACTGAGAAGCCACGCCCTCGATACCGAAACCGAAATTGCTGTTTTATGGTAGCAGTATTAAAAATATATCCAATGCATTCCCATGCACTACGACACTTTTTATAGGTTTCTCGACACCAGTACTTCCATTTAGAGCAACAATCCGAAAATTCTTAAAATTCGTGTCAGTACTCCTTTAAGGCAGAATGACCTTATTTTTCCCAATTCTTCATTTTTGTCCTTTATCTCTACTTTTCTGCCACCAATACTCTAACCGTCTCTTACTTATTTCTATCGCGGACGTGTTCAGCTTTCCATTGATGTCCCTAAAACCCAAGGCTTCATGTAGACTCGTGCCCACACGTATATCTGGGTGGATATCGACACCTTCAATCAGTACATGTTCCATCGTTTCCTTAGTTCCCCCCACAGCATGTACATTGTTCTTCTTCGTTACAGAATCTCGCTTTATAGCTACGCGTTCTAAGGTAACCCGACCTTGCCTCAAACAGTAAAGCGCTTCCCCTTGAATTATCATAAAACCTCTCCCTCCTTATTTCGTTTTTTCCCTTTCGGTAGTCACTGAGAGCCGGCTTCTTTTCCATCGCTGTCATCCAATAAGTCCTCTCCGCCTCTCTGACTTTTCGCTTAATGCTCCTTGTTGCCATGTCGCCCACAATGCTAGCCGTATATTTACTGGTGAGCCTCCTAGTTCTTTTTCTCCACTGCGTGTCGACGCGTTTTCTATACAAATACCTGAAAACCTTCCCTGCCCATCTACTCTCCTTCATTTTCCTCAGCCTCTCTTCAAATCTAATTTTGCTCTGAGCTTCCCTCACTTCAAAACCTGTCCATCCCATATCACCCTTTACAGCCTCATTTGTCGTCTTCCCGTGAGCGCCCAACGCGAGGCGTCCCACAGTCCTTTGATTTTCATTCATTCCAGATTGCACCTCTGACTTCATGCACACCACTGAGTTCCCAAATGTAAGCCCCGGAACCATCACACCCTTTCACAGCCCTCGAAGCACCTCGTACCTATTGTATCCCCATAACGCTCTGTGCTTCATGATTGCAGCATTCCTCTTTCCCTTTGTTACCGATGCTTTCTCTTGTACCTCCATATATCTATCCCCCCTCATTTACCCACACTCCGAGGTACTTGTACTCGCTTACCCTCGGTATTTCTTGGCCCTGTATTAAGACCGCATGGTCTTCGTGATCATTGAATACCATCAATCCACATTTTGTTGCACTAAAACCTAGTCCTAGAGCGTCGCCCTCCCTCCCGCATATATCTGCCAGCCGCTGTATATCATCTTGTCTGTCCGCGAACAAGACAATATCGTCAGCATAAAATAGACCTGGAAGCTTCTGCTCAACCATCGCGCCTGCCTGTTTGTGTGACAGATTAAATCCAATGTTGCTACCTTCTAGCGCTTTTTCCATCCTCACCATGTACAGCATGAATAACAGCGGGGACAAAGGACATCCCTGTCTCAGCCCCTTGCTAATGTCAACGCTGTCCTTGCTGCTTATTCCTTCCCATTCTACACAAACTGTATTTTCTCGGTATATTTCCCTCAAAAGCTGTATACAGTCGTCACCTATGCCCACTTCCTTCAATATGACTTTGCTATAGCAGCGCCCCCTCGCGGATCGAGTTTTTCGTCCACGCGCGCCGCTTCACGCGATGCATGGCGAGAAGGGGCGCCTGAACACACTACCCCATATTTACAGTGTACTAGAATGGGGTAGTGCGCTCACTGAGCGGCGGAGCGTGACGCACTTCATGTCGCCGCCGACAGGCGGCGCGGCTCGCAGCGTCACCTGAAACTTTCCGGCGGGTTGAAGGCGCGGGCATTGCGCGCTGCTGTTTTGCGCGTAAGAAAAGTCGAAGTTACTGTGCGGATGCAACTTTTCTGTGTGTGTTGAAATAAATTACTGCCGTTGTGACTGATTTACGGATGGTGGGTGATGTTTTAAGTGGCTATTGCATAGATGAATGCGCCTCCACACAGCAGCTGCAGTAACAGGGCGTGTAGCTGGATTCTTAGATGTGGGCGCTAAAAGACGAGGATGAAGGGAAGAAGGACAAACACACAGGCGCTAAGAATCATGACAGACCAACAAGCCCGCATCGCCACCATCGTATAGTTGGAGGCGTTCAAGTTTTTTTATCTGCGGATCGATACGATTTTCAATGCTCTTTCGCCACTGTAGCGATCATAGCGACTTCACTCCCGCCTTTCGAGCCCCACTGTGCCGAATATAAACAACGCCTCAAATTTTAATTCTTTTTTTTCTCTCGCATATGAGCTGGACTAACTGTTACTAACCTACTTAATGCTTTTTTTTTCGTGAATCATTCATGGGTGGAATCACTTGGCTTTGCGATAAATTTATCCGCATCGTAATCTTTACAAACTTTTTATTTGCAGACGTAGATCATACAAGGTTACCAAAACTGGTTGGACTCGTAGTCGAATATGGCACTAGTTGCAGATCCAATGAAAAAAGCATCTATGCATAGTTATTATGAGTACATAACAAGTAATATACATCACGTGCGTCCACATATTTTTACTACACCGAAGAATTGCACCATTTCTTCGGCAGCATGAATAAACAGAACACGAAGAAACACACGACAGCGTCACGCACTGACAAATTGATTTTATTTGCACAAAACCCTGTCTATATATGCGCAAATGCTTGCTATATCACAATAGATTAACAATGCATAAATGGATCGTGGTCAAACAATAAACAGATGCTACAAACGTGTGAACATCTGCTAATCGACCGCAAATTTCATAAAAAAGGACAGCAAGGAATGTTCAATTTAATTCAAAAGCCTATCAGTAGGCACCTAAAGGCCAAAGAAAGAAACATCGTCACTGTGCAACTCCGCAAAAAAAGAAAGAAAAATTATCAATGCATGCAACACAAAAGAATCTACGCAATATGTGCACTAGAAGTGCACATTGAGCATATGCATAGAAACACAGAGCTAGGGTAATGATAGGAACGTACGCCGGCGATGCTTGCGGTCGACAGCCGACGAAAACTTCGATCTAACAGGCACTAGAATATCCCAAAAGGGGCCCCAATCCCTATGGGCCTCCCCCGCTTACACTCTAAAAAATAATCGAGTAAGAAGGGTGTCTTTTTGCTACACAACTATAATCGTCATCTACCCCTCGTACTTTCCTGGCGTTATCACTGCCGTCCCGGCCCTTCCCGGTCACGAACGTCGCGCGCGTTATCGGCGTGACATAGCATTCTTGATAGGAATGTGCCGAGAGCCGTTTTTCAAGAAAGGAAACGTGGGCAAGCCAGATGACGATTATTGCTGTGTAGCAGAAATACTCCCAAAATACTCGACTTTTTCTTAGAGGGTACTAATGACAGCTACTTCAGTCTCCCTTTTACTTCTCCTTTACATTTCTATGCAGCCCGTTTCATCCATCAGTCTTGTGCTGAGGACTTGGTTCGATATAGTTCGATAGCGAAACAAGCAGCCCCCAGCTTCTTTTTTTTTTTTTCTAGGTACACCCCCCACCCCGCGTTTCACCGAAGCACGAGTATGGCTTTGCAGTTGTTCAGTGTACAAAGTTCACTGTATACAGTATACTTTGCTGTCACCGCCTTCGTGATTTCTTGCTTTTTTGTTATCGTACTTGACTCTGCAACTGTTTTTTGTCGTCAAACGCTGCCCCAGAAATTTCTCTGCAAGTACGCTGCATGCTCTGTGCGCGACCGCCGGAGGCTGTAAAAAGCGTGTCCTTCCCGTCCAGATGCAGCGGCGGGCCGTCTTTGAGACAGTTGGAATTTGCGGATAGGCACAGATGCTGATCCTTTAGAAAAACAAGCATACACAAGAAGTGCAGCAAAGCGGCACTTGTGGTACCGACAAATTCCTTCAAACGAATGAATGGCGTGAACATGCGCTGCAGGGCACACACGAATTGAAACTGCTACTTGGGTCAACTTAAAAAAAAGAAAGACTGAAATGCAAAACCCCCCTCACCCCTTCTATTTTTTTTTAAATATTTCTTGTGTCATTCTGGTGGCCCTCTCCGCGCCTCCGACCCCGCGTTTGTTAATATTCCCCGAACTTCAGCGTAACCCGACCAAGGAGACGCGCGGACGCGCTTCGCACCCCGCAAGAGGAGTTTTCAGGAGATACTGGCGGCAGCGCCCCTGGCGGGCGCCCAAGCTGTCGACGCGGAAAGGGCCGCGGCGGCGCGGCGGCGGGATACGGCAGTGAGCCCACTGCCCCATTCTAGTACACTGTACCCATATTCTAGTGCACTGTACCGTGATTGAATAGTTGCGCTCGGCGGCAGATAGCAGTTGGCTTGCATAGGCTATTGTAGAGGTCGCCACTATTCAGCCCTTTTATTAGGCCGCCATTAGAGTTCCTGTATATGCTCCCTACGGGAGCAGAGTTGCGCATAGGTCCGCCGCCTGGCTAGCAACCATAGCTATGTGGCGAAGCCGCACTTTGTTTTTGCAGGCGACTTGCTTAAGCCTGCCGCCGATCGACGAAGCGTGTCGGCGATCGCCAGTCGACATGGCTGGCGTGCCAACGACCGGCGATGAAAGAAGAAACACCTGCTCTCGGGACTGTGCCACGAGAGTATAAAAGCGTTTTTATGCGATAACGCAAAGGCGTAGCGTAGTGCCGAATAACATGCGCCGCCGCCGCCAAGTCAGGTGGCGCCAGCTATGGAGGATAGAAAACAACTGACAAACACGTAATACATGTCCTTCGAGATTCAGGGAGCGCCCATATCGCCACTCGCTACGCCTACAGCATCGATTATTTCAGTATGTTTTTCGAAAACGGTGCTGAATCGACGTGAATACTTTGCTGTCGAAGCTTAAGGACATGAATCTAAAGCAAATAAAAGCACCAGTTCGTAGCTAACGAGCTGCAGAGTCCAAGACGGTGACTTGATAGATTCTAGGTGGACGGCAACCGCTTTCGGCGGCGCGGCCATGTTTTCCGGGCGTGGCCTGTGCATCAGCTTCTCCGCAATGCATGGTTGCTAGCGGCGTTTGGAAAACAGATGCGCAACTCTGCTACCTAAAGGTAGCACATACAGGAACTCTAGCCGCCATTGGAGCGGGGCGCCCCCTGCAAGTTGCATGCGTGCATGCCTATATATGTTCGTGCCCAATGAAGCGGGGTTCAATTTTTCGTCCGAGCAAGCAGCGTGTACGCGTCGGTCTCTGCGTGTCCGTGCCCCTGCGGCACTGACCACGCGACATGGTGTCAGAAGTGGGATGACACCGCGTGACAGGGAGTCAGGAGCGAGGGAATAACGCCCCGCAGCTCTAGGCCTCGCCACGACGTAACGGCAGCACGTTGTCCCTTCGAGACCGGCGAGCCGCCGAAACTGTACGGCATCAACCTCCAGTCGCCGGCACCGTTCGACTTCACAAACCCGGCAACGTGGGCGACATGGCTCAGCCGCTACGAAGGCGTCGGAAGACGTGCAGGTACGCTCGCAACAGTACTGCATGGGCCCGGAGGCACGCCCGCTCCTCGAGACGTTCTCGCTCGACGCCCAGTCGCTCGCCTCGTACCAAGTTGTTGCCACCCGCTTCGCTGAGCATTTCGTGCACCCGGCAAACGAGCTCTACGAGTCGTCGCGGTTTCACAGGCGGTTTCCTGACGAAAGCGTCGACACGTACTATGCGGAACTGTGCAGGGTGGTGAAGCGCTGCAACTATCCGTCAGCTGCTGTCGAGGAAACGCTTGTACTCGACCGGTTCGTCGTCGGCCTTCGCGACTCTCGCCTCTCGGATCAGCTGTGCCGAAACGCGAAGCTGACGCTCAAGGAGGCATGGACACAGGCATGTCAGTCCGAAGACGCCGACAAAGAGAAGTTGTCACAGAACCGTACCGAGCACTCCCGCGAGCTCAACCTTGACGCCGCGAAGGCTAGCAAGTTCGCCTCTCGTCGTCGCTCCGGAGCTAAGCCTACTTCGTCGCAGCCACAAGCAGAGCGCTCATGCGAGCCGTCCACATGTGAATTCTGCGGCCGCGCGCCTCACCCGCATTCGGAATGCCCGGCTCGACGCTCCGCTTGCAACTTCTGCAAAAGAAGAGCCACTTCGCGGAAGTACGCGCCGCTCGCGGAAGCACAAGCAGAACAAGCTCGGCTCCATTCACCGGCATGCCGTCGGGATGCCCGCCACGGCAAAGTTCGTCGACGTCACCGTTGGCAACTACACAGCTCAGTCAGTTCAAGGTCGACTCCGGCGCTGAAGTATCTGCGGTACCAAGCGACTTCCCTACGCTGCCTGCCAAGCTCAACCAAGTCGACAGTCTGCTCACCGGCCCCGGAGGACATGCCACTTCGCGTGCTAGGCTGGTATCTGGCATGACTACAATGGCAAGGAAAGACAAGCTGCCAGCGCCTCTACGTGATCCAGTCACTCACAGTGCCTCTTTTGGGACTGCCAGCGCTCCAAGCTCTTCAAGTAGTGAAATTTCTTGACGAACTCGAGAGTCCGAAAGCAACGCTGCACGCCGAGCTCTCTCAAGGACAAGTACCACATACGGCTGAAACCCGATGCCGTGCCCTTCTCGCTAAGAGTCCCTCGCAGGATCCCTATCCCGCTGCTCGAGGTCGTCCGCCGAGAGCTGGACAAATTGGAAAACGCGGGCGTGATCCGCAGGGTCGACAAGCTAACACCATGGCGCTCCGGCCTCGTCGTCGTCCGGAAAGATGATAGTTTCTACCGGCTGCGCGTCGACTTGACTCAACTGAACAAGGTCGTCCTACGCAACGCCACATTCTGCCAACTGTTGAGCAAGTCCTCTGCCTCCTCGGCGACGCAACAGTTTTTTCGAATCTGGATGCGACTGCAAGCTTCCACCAGGTGAAGCTTTCTGCAGATTCCCAAGAGCTCACGACGTTTATCAGCCCTTATGGCCGATACTACTTTTGCCGGCTCCCCTTTGGCATCACCTCTGCGCCAGAGTACTTCCAAAAACAGATGGCAAGAATTTCGGAGGGCCAAGAACACTCACAGAAGTAGAGGGAAGTATGTGATGGAAACGCGATTAAATGTGGGCCCAGGATCCGTTCATTAAAATTACTCAGCAATCAGGGCCTTCAAACACGAAACACAGACGACTTTATAGACAACACTAAAAACCACACAAAATATTTACAGCCTCAATACTGTTCGGCAATTAACCGTCCGTCTACTCTCGCGACGTGCCGCGCACTCCTACATTCACCTCCTCACGCTGTCGTCGCGGTCGCCGTGGTGGTCGTCGTCGCGGCGGTGTCGCTGCGTGGTCCGACGAAGGTCGCGATGGCTCGTCACCGCGTCCGCCCCGGTTGTGACAGGTCGGCAGGGAGTCGTAACGGTTGATCCCAGGTTGTTACCGTGCCTGGCTGGCGGTTAGCCAACCGCTTCCAGCTGCGGCATCGCCTTTGGTCGCTCCAAACACCCGCACCAGGCCGCTGGCGCCCCAAGGAGCCAAGAACGGGATCTCGGCGCTGCTGGACAGTTACACCAGGCCGCTCGAACAGCAGGCCGCTGGTGCACCGAGGAACAGGACGAACTGCCGTCCCCGATGTCCGCCCGCTCTCGTTCCGCTCCATCTCTCGAGATTCTTCTTCTCCCAGTCCGCGTTCTCTTCCATCACAATCATCATTACCACTCTTTGCTTGTGGTCACCAAGTAATCATCATCACCAGCTGCCTCCTTGTACTGTCACGGCCACGCACCACTATCCACATAATCACAGAGTACTTGAAGAGCAGGGCAACTGCAGTACTCTCGCCAGAGTTCTTTAACTCCGTGGGGGGAGTAGTGTAGAGTTAGCCGCCGAACGTACTCTTTCCTTGAAGAAAGAGTAAAAGAGGCTGCGAACGCTCTGCTACTCAGGCGGAGTTCCCAATCTATGCAACTCTCGTGCCGATGCGGCGTGAATGGGGTCTGGCACTCCGTCCTTAGCGGACGAAGTATACAATGTAGCGCCTGCATCTCACCACCGCGACGCCTCAAAGCAATGTAACTTTTCTCGTAACCATACGCCTTTGAGCGTAGACGCCACAGATGCGCTGGTTCGTGTGGTACTTTCTTCGTCCCTGTTTTTTGCGCTTTTCTATTATGATGCTTAACCAACTCGCCCAACAAGCCACTCTTCTGAAGATGCAAGTTTATTGCGTCATGTTAGTAGAATAACTTTCAGTGATAACAAACGTATGGTTTTGTGATTGTGAACGTTTCATTAAACGCCAACAGCGGCACCTTCGAATCAAGGAACAGCGGTAACTTCTAACTCGTGGCCAAAAATTAGTTTATGGCACAGGCTAATTGCTACTAGAGTAACGTAGACACCCGAGACATTCGTTAAAAAAAAAAAAAGAAAAAACAAGTGCCTTACAAAAAAAAAAAAAAAAAAAAAAAAAAAAAAAAAACTTGGCCAGCAGAATTCGACCTCGCTACCTCCCGATTACCAGGCGAGTACTAAAGCTCTACCACCACGCCACGTCTCACCGCGCTGACTACACTGTAAACAAACTAATAAAAACAAAACACGCCGTTTCGCTTCACGGGTCGCATTCTGAACACAGACGCGATTGTCTTTCCCAACTAAACCTTGCGTCTTCATAAGATGGAAACTGCTGCCAGCCACGCATGACATGCGGCTAAGGCCAAAAGCGCCAACTTTCTTTCAGAATTCATAACATGGAAAAAAAAATTACAAGGATCTGGGGCGGATTATCAGCTGTTGCTGCCGAGTACAAGAGCCGTTTCTCGCTCTTTCCGTTGGTTGACGTGCACAGAAGTTTTATGTCGACTGTAAAGTCGTTCGATAAGTACGCGCGTATTTGATTGAGTAATCTGTATTTTCTTGTGCAAGCGACGATATGCTAGTGCAAGCGACGATATGCTAGTGCAGCAGCTGTCAGTGTGCAGATTTGCATCGCTATACCGATAGCTGCAACTACCTAACCGATCGCTAAAAATCAGATTGAATGCGCAAGACAGTATGCCGTCATGTTACTTCAATAAGGCGTACCAAATGACATGTTTTCACGTACGAGTCAGCGATGTGCCGGCGAGTGCGCCCGGCGGCTATCTGCGGCGGCATGTGTGCACTGGCTGAAAGCGCGTCGCATCGACGCTCATCGCTCCTTGTTCGGACACCGTACGCAAGAAACCATGGTTCAGTCAGGTTAACCGATGCCAAAGCTCTACTGCACAGTGATTATTACTCATCGGAATCGCGTATGATTAAGCCCAGAAGCGCCGATGACATGTAGACGGACTCCTACCTTCTCTGGGAGTCGTACTCGTACGGGTCGAATTTGGTTGGCCCGATCTCGGCGCAAGTGGCTCGCCAAGGTTGAGGTTTGCGCATTTCTCAAGCCTCTCACTATCCCATTAAAGTGTACCCGAGGTAAGCAAAACTTTAAGGATTGCCAGAGATGCGCTTGAGTTGTGGTTTTGCCGACGGGCGTTGTTTTTCTGGCGTACTTGTAGTACATGCGGTAGCACCGCAAAGTCGGATCGGACGCCGGATCGTAACGTTCGTCGATTATTCCTCGGCGAGCCCTGCTGAAAGATCGTCCCAACTATATTTGTAAGCGCGAAGCTACAGCTCCCAGACTTATGAACCATATTGAGCCGATATGACAGAACGCCAGCTGATCATTGAAATTTAATAACGAAAATGGCGTTGAATGTTAGGTAGTTTTATAGTAAAAGGCAGACGTGGCTACAGTGATCCTAACGATCACCAGATACTTCCACGGGCTCGGTGTATGTTTGTCTTTAAATACGCACAATACAGATGTTTCGCCACCGGCACTAGAAGGGGGGGCCAGACATCATGGGTATATATATATACCGGTTGCTGAACGTATGGTTGTCCGTAGCGCGAGCGGTATATGTTCAGTGTTGCTATGTTGTGTACGATTGTAATGTGTGTGCCGATGCCTGTCCCGTATATGTGACGTAAGCTTCAAAAATCTCAACCTGTTCACTGTTAGATTGTAGAAAATGCTCGACAATTATTATTATTATTTTTTTTTTGCGTTAGTCCTAGCAGAAAGAGTGATTCTACTCTTGGAGGGAGTTGATGCACTCTAGCCAGACCAGATTATAAAATTCTGTGAGAGAGTAGCGTAACTCCCGCAGAGAGTGTATGCACTCCATTTCAGAAGCGTGACTTTACTCTGGCGAGAGAGCTTGTTCACTCTCGCTCAGCCAGAGTACCAGAACTCTGTCGGGAGAGTGTGCCTACTCTGTGTAGCAGAGAGTTCTCAGCACTCCTGAAAAGAGAGTGAAATATGGGACAAGCGTTTACTCCCGCAAAGGGAATCGCTAGCACTCTCTTAGGGCTGTGAGTGAAGGAGTCGCCAATATGATAGATGACATTCTGGTTTTTGGACGCACCCGCCAGGAGCATGACGCCAGGCGGAGCCGGGTGCTAGCTCGCCTTGCGAAAGCAGGCATCACATTGAACCAGGACAAGTGTCGTTTTGGGGTATCTGAGGTCTCTTTCCTCGGAGTCGTCGTCTCTGCTCAGGGCATCAGGCCAGATCCAAGCAAGGTTGAAGCCGTCAAAGCCATGGAAACCCCAACAGACGTTGCCGGCGTTAGACGACTGCATGGAATGGTGAGTCACCTTGCTAGATTCCTTCCACACATTTCGGATGTCACAGCGCCCATCAGAGCCTTGCTGAACAAGTCCGCAAGTTGGGTGTGGCAGCACGACCAAAAGGCAGCCTTCGAGAAAGTCAAATAACTCTTGACGTCAGACAGGTGCATGGCCAAGTACCACCCGTCGTACGCCACTACAGTGTCTGCAGATGCAAGCTCTTTCGGACTCGGCGCAGTCTTGCTACAGACGCAACCCTCGGGAGAGCGCCGCCCAGTTGCATTCGCTTCGAGGTCCATGACTGAGACCGAACAGCGTTATAGCCAGACGGAAAAAGAAGCCTTGGCAACGACGTGGGCTATGCAAAGGTTCGATGAGTTTGTCCGCGGCATCACCTTCGACGCCGAGACTGACCACCTGCTGCTCGTTTCGCTTCTGGGCAAAATGGAGCTGGACATGTTGCCGCCTCGTATTCAGAGGCTACGGCTCAAGACCATACGATACCAGTTCCGCATGCTGCACATGCCAGGAAAGCTGCTAGCCACAGCAAATGCCTTGTCGCGCATCACCCGCAAGGCATCTACTACTGTAGAAACAGTGGAACTCTTTGCAGCACAAGTAGTCGGCTGCATGTCGGAAGCCTTGCCACTCAGCCCGGAATATATACGACAGGGGCAAGAGTCTGATGGAGAGTGCAAGGCCCTCGCATCCTTTTGCCAGCAAGGTTGGCCGCGAAAGTCCAAGATGCCACTGTACCTCTCAAAGTACGTCTCGGTGGTAGACGAGCTCTCTGTCTGCGACGGTATCCTGCTGAAAGGCCCCCCGGATAGTCATCCCATCGTCCCTTCGGCCGACTGTTTGACGCTGTTGCACGAAGGTCATCAGGGTATCAACAGGACTAAAGCCCTAGCTCGGGAGTCAGTTTGGTGGCCCGGTATCTCGGCAGACATCACCTCTCTCGTCACCAACTGCGAACAGTGCGCCTCCACCCGCGTGAACCTTGCAGAGCCCTTAGTCTCCACGGCCCTACCTGGACGTCCCTGGGAATTTCTCGGAATGGACTTGTTTCATCTCACTGGCCAGACGTTCCTCCTAGTGGTGGACTATTACTCAAGGTTCCCTGAGGTAGTGACCCTGAGGAGCACAACAGCTCGGGCAGTTATCGATGATCTCAAAAGCATCTTTGCCCGCCACGGCATCCCGCAAAAGCTCAGGTCAGGCAACGGCCCACCGTTCTCGTCGCAAGAGTTTGCGGCATTTGCAGCGTCTTGCGGCTTCAACCATGAGACCAGTAGCCACACTACGCCCAGTCAAACGGAGAGGCAGAGAGGATGGTACTAAGAGTCAAGGACCTGTTCCGCAAATCCAAAGATCCTCATCTCGCTCTACTCTGCTATCGAGACACTCCGGAAGTCGATGGCCTCAGTCCAGCCCAGCTGCTGATGGGACGTCAGCTGAGAACCAGAGTCCCGATACAAGACTCCCAGCTACGTCCCAACTGGCCGCCAAGGAAAGACGTCATCGCCAAGGATGCGACTTACAAGCGGAAGCAGACAGATGACTACATTAGGGTGGCTTGTTGGGCAAGTTGGTACATAGTCTTGGTGGGAACCAGCAGAACCAAAAAAGAAAGCAGAAGGAACCGAGACACGAAAAAGAGCCCGAGACAGGAAGAAAGCATTCTTCCTGTCTCTGTCTCTTTTTCGTGTCTCGGTTCCTTTTGCTTTCTTTTTGGTTCTGCTGGTATTCCCACCAAGATGACTACAATAGGCATCACAGAGGTCGAGACCTGCCGCCACTCCAAACGGGCCAGCGTGTGTGGGTGCGACCAGACCAAGTGCAGGCTACGGTCCTCAGTACAGGGCAAAGAGCAAGAAGCTTTGTGGTCGAAACAGACAGAGGTGGCGTCCTACAGCGCAACCGCCGTCACTTATGGTGCATTCAGACGGCGGACCAAATCTGGATGTGGAGGCGCGGACGGCGCGTCACGTGACCTCACATCAGCGATTCTCCTCATACCTGCCTCGCCCGCGTCGCTCGCGGACGGATGAGCCCAACTTGTTTTTCACATCGGGTTTCTGGCGGCGGAACGCCGAAGCTTTAGCGGGCAAATAAGCTGGCAACCAGTACACTTTTCATCTGCTCGAGCCGTACGGCTACTAGTACGGCTGTCCTCACAGTTTATTTCAGCTCTGATGGCGCTTAGTTCAGGCTATTTCTGGGGCCGTATTCCAAGGCGATCACCTTTGAGATATACATAACTTTTAATGCGTCTTGATTGGCGGGTTCGAGGGTAGGTTAGTTGTGGCTTTAATCGTTGCACACGCAGGATTCTGAGGCAGGCAGAGCGGCGGTGTCGCCGATAGCGGTAGTCTCAGAACACGGCCAGTGTTTGAGCACTGATTATACGGTAAAGATGCGAGCCAAGAGAAGGAAACATAATGTGCAGCATTGCAATGTGCACTGTCGGTACCAGTTATCCGCAAAAGACCAAAAACTGCCGACATCGGCGATCACTGTATCCTCACTTCGTACGCGGTGCACCACGCGCGAACGCAGCGAGGTCAGTCTTCAGCAGCTCTAGTAAAGCAGGTTTTTCATCCCATCCTGCCAATTCTGCCAACAACACCGTTTTGACCGAAACAAATCACAGCCCTCGACAATTCTCGATGCTTGTCAAAGCACTCTAAAAGCACGGATAAGCACGGCGCGCTTCGTGTTCCGTAAGCCGCCATGTTGAATACTCTCAAACCAGTCTGCTGGCAGCGGCTGCAGGTCAGCGGAGAGGCTGCGGTAGAGAGTAATCCGGCTGTTTTCTCCTGGGGCACCGTCAGTCGTGTGGATGCGCCTGCAGGCGGATCATCCGCGGATTAGCCGTCCGCGTCCACGACAAATCCGGGTTCGGTCCGTCGTCTGAATGCACCATTAGTACCGTTTGTGCCTTCTGCCTCCGGAGAAGAAACGCTGCAGACCAACGCTGCAGACCGCTGCACAGCAACCACCATCAGCGCGGCAGCAAGTTCACCTTCAGGAACATCAGCCTGCCAACCTTGTGGAACCTACAGTCCCCCCAAAGACAGTTCGTGCAACATTTCCCTGCAGCCACGGACCGTAGTGAGGGTGTGACACGAACGCGATACGGCCGGCGCGTTGTTCCGCCGCGCCGTTTGAACTTGTGAAATTTGGTGATGTGTGTGGCGTCCTCCATTCTCCCATCGGACCTTTAAATCTTCAAGGGGGGGAGGTGTAGAGGTCGCCTCTATTCAGCCCTTTTATTAGGTCGCCACTGGAGCGGGGCGCCCCCTGCAACTTGCATGCGTGCATGCCTATATGTTCGTGCCCAATAAAGCGGGGTTCACCTTTTCGTCTGAGCAAGCAGCGTGTACGCGTCGGTCTCGACGTGTCCGTGCCCCTGCGGCACTAACCACGCGACAGCTATAACACGGTCATGTCCTCGTTGGTGTTGCAATAATATTGCTCCTATGCCGTGCCCACTGGCGTCGATACGAACCTCGGTTGAAGCTGATGGATTGAAGTGTGCTAAGATTGGCGGCGTTGTAAGTAGGGTCGTAAGTTGGGAAAAAGATGAGGCTTGGTCAGGGCCCCGGTAAAACGGGGCTTCTTTCTTCATGAGGTCTGTGAGTGGGCGTGCAGTGGTCGCGAAGTCCTTAACAAAGCGTCGGAAATAGGAGCACAGCCCCAGAAAACTGCGCACATGCTTTGTGGACTTCGGCACGGGAAAGTTTGTAACGGCGCGAATTTTCTCTGGATCTGGGCGCACGGCTGTGGCATCGACGAGGTGGCCAAGTGCGGTGATTTGAGGACGAGCGAAGTGGCATTTGGAGGAATTCAATTGAAGTCCTGCTCCACGGAAAACGTCAAGAATTGCCGATAAACGATCGAGATGTGAGTCGAATGTGGGCGAAAAAACGATGACGTCGTCTGGATAACACAAGCAGGTGGACCACTTTAACCCTTGGAGCAATGAGTCCATCATTTTTTCGAATGTGGCCGGCGCATTACAGAGACCGAAGGACATTACCTTGAACTGATAAAGGCCGTCAGGAGTGACGAATGCGGTCTTCTCGCGGTTACCCCGCACCTCCACCAATAATGTTACGGGTAGCTTGTTTAATTAATGAAAGCGCTGGGTGGACAAGATGACACCAATCCAGCAACAACCAAAAACCGTCATTGTCTTTCTCCTCTTTCATGGAGCCACGCTGCGGCGGCTGTTCTGTATCAATATGGTTCAATTTGGCAGGGCCAAATCAATGTAATTATCATAGGCGTGCGCACGAGGGGGGACAGAGGGGGCGGCCGCCCCCCTAGTCACCTGAGAGAGGGGGGGCGCAAATTCTGCCCCATACATTGACTTAATAGGAAGGGGGGGGGGGGGGGCGCTGCGATGAACCTTCGCCCCTTCCTGCCCACCCTTAAGGGAACCCTGCGCACGCCTATGGTAACTATCGATCCACGAAAAACAAAATATTTGAAGCACTTGCGACCTTCAAGGTACATGTAGTGCGAACCTTCCTTTTCTGTGTCTTATCGCAATACATTAAGTTTGCTAAACATAAAAACTTGCACACATACGTTTGACTATTTCGAAATTTTGTGTTCATCGGTCGTCATGCAAATGTAACTATGGAACACATCGAGGAACAAGCTCTCAACTTATTCTAGCCGCAGCTGAAAATATTTCTTATATACTCTCAAAGACTCATTTTTTTTTTATCGTCAAGAGATTCTAAGTCCTGAATTTCCTCCCTCATCTGAATCCCGTCAAACTAGAATTTCGTTCACCCTTTAAATAAAAGACTCCCTGCCATTCTCGCATGTTCTCGTAACGGCTACCCAAAATCTTTTATTCAAGAAAGCAATGCACTTCCACAAACACAACTAAGCTTTTAGGCACAGTTTTCAATTTCGAAGTAAGTTTCGAGCCGACGAGACACATGTTTTCTATTTCCTTGGGGGCTTGCGCCTACTGCAGGCTCATTGTCAGAAGTCGCCCACCACGATCCGGACATTGCAGCGGCTGAAGAAACGCAAGAGAAACACAGGCGGGGCATGCCTGTTCCATGGCATGCCTCACTGCAAACACCAGGGAAACAATGAGCCACCGCTTCAATGGCATCCCTTGTGCAGGCCGGTTGTAGTACAGCTGCTGTGGCGCCAGGTAAACGTGTGTCCTTTAATGGCTGCAGCGGAGCGATCGTGCATTTTTCCCGAACCTTATTGACAGCGGAAGGACGTGGCACCCGTTAGTGCGGCGAGAAGAAAGCCGACCTGACACACGGCTCGTTCGTGGAAGTGACAGCGACCCCACGGAGGCTGCATAGCACGAGCACACAACGAAATTACTTGAAGCTCATTCATATTGGTTCCTGCATTTCTGAGCGAGCCTTGCTTTTAGTACGCTTGTTCAGTGCACGAGTGTCATTTTTCGTCTGTCAACGCCCCCCGGTGCGGTATCTTCAAAGTTACGAAACCCGGCCTCATCTCTGTCCCTTGACCCCACCTACCTAGAGTGCTTTTTTGGCACCGCTTCCGTGTGTGGGCGGAGCAAGAAGCCGTGGCACAATGAGTAAATGTTCGTGTAGCAAGGAAAGGGAAGGATTTTAGGCAAGTGCGAAAGGTATTTTGGGCGCCACGTTTCCCTTTTTCAATAAACATCTCTCGCTCTCTCTATTTTTACCATTTCTTCTTTTTATAGACGACAGAAGCCATAAAAGTTGGTGTGCACCCATGTCTACGTTTAGTTCTCTTGCTAGAACTTATTTTGCTGTCTGCTGCGCGAATCAGTGACGATGAGTTACCTCGCCAAAGCCTCCTCGATGAAGCGCCAGTCGAACACGCTCCTCACTTACTTCCCCAACTAACGTCTGTGTGCGGATTCAAGAGAGGCCGCAACAACGCCGCAATGCCAAATTCCAGCCGTAGAGGAAACGGTGATTGATCAGATATCGTCGTTAGATGAGTCCATCGGTCAGCAAGTCCTCACCGAGGATGCTTCATTCGACGAACCTGCGCACCCAAATGACCCGGGGATCTACGCTGGCAAGCCGGTAGGTGTGGTTACAATGCAGTTTACCCATGATGTGACAATTGTACTTGTGCTGCACTGAACTGTACACACTGTTTATTATCAATATTTACACAGTGTAGGAACCCCGATATGCATTCATTCAAGTGCAGTGAGACAGATATGGTTCTCTCTAAGGTCGCTTCATTACTATTGCGGGTTTTTCTCTTTATGACAACAAACGCCGTTTCGATATCTCGCAAATTCATTCTTACAGTGGCACAACTCGATATCAATCACAGCGGCAATCTCTAAGTGATATACATTAGTCTTTTACTGGCGTAACTTGTATGTATTGAGTTGGTCCTGCAAAGCATGTGGACAGTTTGGTATTTGCCACGTTGGCAAAACTTACAAAATGTACCTAATGGCAAAGCAACCTGCTAAACGAGAATACAAAATTTTCCTGCGGATAGATCGGCTAGTTGTAAACTTACTTTTCGTGCATTTCCGGCGCTTAAAAAATCGAAGAAAAGAAATCATACAAGAAGAATATCACATTTCTGCGCAGTTTAAAACGGATAAATAAATAAATAAATAAATAAATAAATAAATAAATAAATAAATAAATAAATAAATAAATGCCCAATGCTCAAAAAATCTATAACCACATAGGCAGTCGACCCTTCTCTATGGTGTGCCTCATAGTCACATCGTGGTTTTAGCGTGTAAAACACCAGAGTTTATTAAATTTCCTACATCAAACTGAAGGCGTCGATTTGTTATTTCCGAGCGAAAAACAAATTCCTCCCAGTGCCCTCCGACTGTTAGATTGGAAGGGAATGATCAAGCTTCAGTAAAACTGCTCAGCTCAGCCTTGGATGATCAACTCTGGGCAATCCAGCGGGCCGAGGAAGCCGCTAAGAGGCGATGCCTTCTAGCAGACCCCTAGGCGGGAGCCCTATCCACGAACACGCCGGATACAAAATAAAGTTTTTTTCTATCTTGTCATTCAATATGCATATTTACTGTCTTAAGAATTAATCTTTATGTGTACATGTCTCATAGTGGTTCTTGTTACTTCCTAATCTAAGCGACAAAAGCGGCGTGTAAAACCAATTTTCCCGTCCTCTCTTTTTTTTTCAAATATGTTGTGATATGACAACACAGAATAAGGGATTCAAGCCTTTACTCTGCAATCGCGAGCATTTCTGGTTAGCGCCTGCACATTAATTACATAAATACTTTGTCGGTTACCGATGTCAAGAAAAAGGAGCTACTGACGAGCGCATGGACGCCTGCCGCCAACTTTCCATTCAGGGCAACGGGAACAAGGAATTTGAAGTTTCAATATCGGTGGCTGCAGCGATGGAACTGGCTCGTCTTCCGAAAGCTTAGCTTTCGGAAGAATAAAACTTAGTTGCGAGTGTGCGCTTGTCCGTGTGTTACGTGTCTTCTTCGTCCCTGTCTAACATTTGCGCCATCATTTCGAGTTCATCAAAAAAGCAGAACGGCGCATTTTGTAAGTAAGGAAACCGGTACTGAAACTTCAAATTCCTTGTTCCCGTTGCCCTGAATGGAAAGTTGGCGGCAGGCGTCAATGCGCTCATCAGTAGCTCCTTTTTCTTGACATAGGTAACCTGCAAAAAAATTTACGTAATTGATGTACAGGCGCTAACCAGAAATGCTCGTGATTGCAGAGTAAAGGCTTGAATCCCTTATTTTGTGTTGTCATATCACAACATATTTGAAAAAAAGAGAGGACGTGCGTCCTTTTCGCTCCATCTGGGGTCGGTGCGCGCGGCTTGCCCTCTGGCAATCTTGTGATTTCGAAGTTCGACAACTGGAAGAATGCCGTTGAGGCTTTTAACGAGCATGAGCAAAAGTCGTTTCACAGAAACAGCGTCCTTGGTGCGGACAATTTTCTAGCAATTTCAGAAGGCAAGAAGAACCCTATTGACCAGGATCTTGAGCCCGGGCTAAGAGAGCAAATAGCCAAAAATAGAAAAAAGCCTTACTCCTGTTATTACAACGGTAGTGTGGTGCGGAAGGCTGGGAGTTGCTCTTCGAGGTCATAGAGAGGGCGGGCGAATAGATTTGTCGAGTGAGCCTGTGGAGAACGAAGGTAATTTCAAGGCTTTGCTTACATTGCGTGCCTGCAACGGGGATGATTCTCTAAAGAGTCACCTAGAAGAATGTGGCGCTAATGCGACGTACACTAGTTGGAGAACCCAAAATGAGATTATTTCAGCATGCAATAGCATTATTTTGCGAAAGGTAGTTTCTAAAGTGAATGCTGCTAAATGCTTTGCAGTATTGGCTGATGAGACAGCCGATATTCGCCCGAGATCGAGCGGAGTCGCCGCGCTGAAGCGCGCCTAGTTCCTCCCGTCATCTGCTAGCCACATAAGGCTAGCATGTGCACGTACCCTATGCTCATCCTCAAAGGGCGGTTTGTCCCGCTCTGTTAGCGCAAGTTTAACTGCCTGTACGTTTGCCCAGGGTTGCCGTTGGTGGCTACTTTGCACCAAATTGGCTACTTTTCAGCCCCGTCTGGCGACAAAAATTTGCAGTTGGCGCCATGGCTATTTTCTGGCTACTTTTAAAGTGCTGATTTGGCGCATTAAGTAGCCATTTTTTTCTAATTTTGCAGACGAAATACATTGTTTTCAAGCTTTTCTCTCGCTTCAGCGGATGCGTACGGTCGTCCTCCACCCATCAGTAGGCTGGTGCGCATCGAGGCACCCTTACGCGACGCTTAGCGCGTCTCCAAATATGGAGTGGCGAATTTACGTGCATGGTGACGAACGCGTGGCCAGCTCGTAGCTCAAGCTTCCCGGCATCTATTGTGATGCTACGCGCAAGTTGAGTAATTTTAATGCGCAGTGCGTGTTCTCGTGTAAACATGGGGAAACAGACATCTGCAACAAAATTTAGCTGGCCTGTTAATCTACAACCAGAATTTCGTCTGCAGCTTCAACGAAAATCTGTTTCAACTTACATGTTCCTACTGACTTGCTGGCTGAAATATTCTAATATAACTTTGTGTCTGGCAAGAACTCATATTTTCTACATAAAATATATGCACGTGTAATGAATTGATCATAATTCATTCATTTAATTTATTTCCAACTTATCCGTGGCTTTCTATGGTCTTACTTATTCAAAATGCTATTATTTATTGATCAATACTAAAGAATGTACTCATAATATCACTTCTGTTGCATTTGGCTGCAAATTTGGCGATAATATTAAATGGCATGGCTACTTTGGCTACTTTTGGCTTGAGTTCTGGCTCCTTTTCAAGTCCACCCAACGGCAATCCTGCGTTTGCCTAGCACGATCTACAGACACATTTGGCCTTGCTCGGCTGTATATGCACTGCAATAAGATCAGTTTGTGCTCTTGCCGAGAGTGCTGTGTATCCCATTCGCCAGGGTCATTTCGGTGTAGGTGCCGCTTTGTAGTTGAAGCACATCATAAAGTGCACTTGGCGTCGTCCCAAACATCAGCAGTATTAAATATTGCGTGAAAGCAGCGTTTTAGCGACTCTGTCAGGTGTCTAACTGTGGCGCTGTTGCTTATCGGTTATGCGACGAGCTTTAATTGTGCTTGAGATAACATTTTACTGGACCAAGACTGTACATACAGTCGTGGTCCCACAGCAGCGAAATATTTCTGTCAAGTAAATTCTGACACTTCGGTACTTAAACTGTCCCTTAAAAACAACAGAAAATGGAATAACACGGAGGTGATTAAACTTGACTCGCCGAGTACAATTTTAACATTGGGCGAAATTTATACAGACACACCCGTGTGCTTAGATTTGGATTCGCTTCAAAGAATCCAGATGGTCAAAATTAATCCGGACGGCGTGCCTCACACTTATGTCGTATAATTTCACGGAGAACGTCATCTTTTCTTCTTTTTTAGGGGCGAAGCTCCTTAAAGCGGCACCCGTTCGTCCCTCGTCGTTGTGCGTAACCAGTCTTACGCTTTGACCTCAAGGTGGTGCCGGTGGGAGATTTCTCCTGTGCGTTGTTGAACAATAAAAAATTCGCAGCGTGCGCGTTAACTAAAAGCCGAATTCTTCTGTCTCTCATTCCCCATTAGCAGCCATTGGCATGTTCCAGTAGGAAACGTTAGTAGAAGTAGAAGTGTTAAAAGCCGACTTCTGCTGTCTCTCATTCCCAGAAGCAGCCATTGTTTACCTCCAAGGTAGTGCCTGGTGAGATTTCTCCTGTGCGTGATTAAACAATAAAAATTTTGTTCAAAACGCCGTTGATTGATGAAATAAACCAACGAAAGACGCCAGATGTTTCTAAAGCAAAACGAAAAGACGCCAGCTGCTTAACGAAAGACGCCAGGTGTTTTCTAAAGCAATGGTTTTATAATCAAAACCATATCGCGATACAGGTTTGTAGTTGACGATGCTCGTTGCCGTCTGTGTGTGCTCGTATGCAAGAACCACTTAGCTTACATTTCACCGACCACAAAGCGGTCATAATGAAAGGACAACGGAAACCAGCAATAAAAGTTTGATAAAACATTTAATCAATCGTTTCACGTCAATTTTATCGGGCGAATTAACG
This sequence comes from Rhipicephalus appendiculatus, assembly GCA_030522465.1. Taxonomy (NCBI): domain Eukaryota; kingdom Metazoa; phylum Arthropoda; class Arachnida; order Ixodida; family Ixodidae; genus Rhipicephalus; species Rhipicephalus appendiculatus. Next base: position 37,716 of record JALIZH010010243.1, on the reverse strand, counting down.
GAAGAAATTTCACGGTTTAACCGATGATTACTTCCAGGAGCTTCGCCCAATCTCATCATCATTCACCTCGTGGATCTGCCGTCAATTTTTTACAATGTCTTGAGCGCTTTGGTGGCGTTGTCATAGGCTGACGGAAGGATCGGACATTATTCGCTTGAAAAAAAAAAAAGAAAAACAGCTTTTGTCCCATCAAATAAGCGAACCTTTGTTGCATCACTGTCATGCAGATAATCAATCGAAGAAATCTGCGTGCTGAACTGTTACCTTTTTATACTGTTCATGGAGTAAGAACAAGCGCGTTAAAGCGCTGCCAGCCACGTAGCTTTGCTGAATAAACTTATCAACTGTCCTACGTCCATTTCATGGAGAACTGAATAATCAAAAAAACATGGTTGATTCCTCTGTCATAGGAATCGGTATAACACGAAAGTGAAACGTGTCCTTACAGAAGTAGTTGAATATTTACTGTATTATATTACCACCTGTCAAAAGGGCTTGCACAATGTCTATTGGTGTTTGACAGTTACAGCACCGTTTAACGTGGATGCATCCACGCTGACGCTCGGTGGTGCATCTGTATCCCGACGACTAACGTCTATGAGCAATGATTAAACAAACCCTTGTGGTCATATATGCTTGTGGTAGCTGTACGGTGAGGGCGGAATCAGAGAAAGCGGGGTGACAGCCAGAAGAGCGTCACTGATTGAACGCCGACTTTGGGCTAAAGCGCTAAAGTCGCCTACTCGCAGTTATTGAACGCCACTGCCTGACCAGAGGGAAACGCAACGCGCGTCTTGTGTTTCCCGTTGGCCGGCTGCGATTTTTCGCGGGGCGTGTGTAAGTTGGGAACGCGGAGTTACGGCCACGCTACAGTGCACTAGCCACGCTACGCACTCGCGCGTCGCAGAGCTACCGAAGCGACGCCGACGCTGGCTGTAAGGTCGCCACCTGGCAGTGTGTTAATGCGTCGACAAAATTGCACCATTCCTATTAGAAACGCGTAGAAATGACGCTCTGAAGAAACTAATCGAGGCTGACACAGTTATGATGTATTACTTCAATTTAGCAAGAGCACTGCGAGAGGACAGTGGTAGATATAAAAGACACGTTTGTAATGACTACTGAGTATGTGACCGCATGCTGAATACGCTGCGGTGGGAAAATGTGTCGAATGTCCGGCAATAAAGAAAAAAAAAGTGACCGTGGCGCAGTGGATAGCGTGCCCGGCATCTTTTCTTGCGGACCAAGAGGTCGTAGGTTCGACTCCGGGTGACGGAACTTTTTTTCTTTGTCTTCTGATCATGTTTATTTTTTCGACTTCATTTCCATGACGGAAATACGTCACTGAAATCTTGGTGGACCCTGGCACAAAACACTTTCGTGTTAAAATGCGGATGCGTATTCGCAGTTATTTCAGCTCATCGCCCAAGAATATGGGATTTCTTTCTTATTTGTTTAGTATCCAAGACCGGCATGCATGAAGCAAAGAATGAATTAAGTCGCACTACAGCACTGCAAAGTGGGCGGGACACAAGCTCAACACTTACAAATAAAAATACAAGAAACGTGACATAGTGCGAAAACGCAGACAGTCGCCAAGCGCGAACATCCCTTTCAATGGCAGATTGCGTTTCTCTCACAAATAATAAAAACGTTCGGCGAGCTTCGTGCATCCATTCGGCAATGGATGACATATATATTACGAATAGTAGTACTCGCTGTTGGGCTAGTTGGTGCATATCTGAATTCAATAGTCAATTACGCTCCAAATTTACGACAACACATGAGAAGAAACACATAGACAGGACGGGCGCTCACTTGCAACTGTTTATTCCTATGCGTTGGCGAGAAAGGGGTTTATATTACCCTGTATTCCTCAAGGAATAAACAGTTGCAAGTGAGCGCCCGTCCTGTCTGTGTGTTTCTTCTCATGTGTGGTCGTAAATTTGGAGCGTAATTGACTATTGAATTCACATATTACGAGTAGGCTGCAGTCAGCGCATTTTATTTGCCGACAATCGGCTCACACCGCTCACAAAAAAGTGCCGCTGCTTACATTTGTATGCGCACCGCCGGCCGCCTATCCACACTAGCGCGGTGACGGTGCTGCCGCCTGTAGGCCCCGATCTCGGGGCGAATAGCCGGCGTTGAGCAGCTGTCGCTTTGTGCACGCTATGTGGATACGAAAAAAAAAATCGAAATTCGGGAAGAGTTTCTGCAGTTTGTTCCTGTTACTGATCTAACTGGAAGGGATCTGGCCGATACAATTTAAAAAAACTTAAATGATGGCATTGCAACCGAGTACCTCAGAGCTCAAGGGTATGACGGTGCAGCCTCAATGAGTGGTGCTTACAACGGCATTCAACCACTCGTCCGACAGCAGTGTGCTAACGCCATTTATGTTCACTGTGGCTCTCACAGCCTCAACCTAAGTCTGTCAAGTGCATGCTCGGTGCCTTAGATTAAAAATTGCATGGGAACCGTGGCGAAAGTTTGTGAGTTTTTCCATGCGAGTCCAAAACGCCAGGCTGCTTTAGGTGACCAAATTGAAAAGTTAATACCAAGAGCTCGCGTGACGCGCCTGAAGTCACTTTGTCCAACACGATGGGTTCAGAGACACGGTGCTCTCAATGTGTTTGTATATATTCTCCACCCCGTTTTGTTTACTCTCCAAGATATTAGCGACAGCTAGAATGATCCGGAATCTTCGTCGAACGCTCATATCCTTCTGAGCGCTTTGCAGAGAAGCGAATTTCTGGTCTCTCTCTTTGTGGCGGAAATAAATTTCTCCTTAAGCTTGCCGTTAAGCAAATATTTGCAAACTGTTAACATGGATCTTTCCTCCGCTCTCAGGTTGGCTGATGACGTTTTGTGTACTGCGCGTAACCTTAGATCCCGAGCTCAAGAGGTATTTCATGAACTTTTTTGAACATATTATGTCAGTTTGTGAAGAGGTTGGCTTGGTTATTGAAATGCCAAGGCTCGTTGATCAGCAAAGGATGCGCTCAAATGTGCCTTCGTCGACTCCGGAGGAGTACTTCCGTCGTTGTGTATTCCTTCCATTTCTCGAAGCTTTCACAGAACAAGTCGATGAGAGATTTGTGAAGCACAGGAGCATCCTTGCTCAATTTGAAGTTCTTCCTTCTTCATTAAGCCTGTTACCGAGTAAAGACGACGAGAATGCAATGCGCATTCTCTGCGAGAGCTACCATTCTGATGTCGGGGACTCAGTCTCGTCTGCTGTGGGCGAGCTGCATCTCTGGTACAGAAAAACGCCGAATGGGTCCTCTGGAATCCCTGGAGTCCTGTCCGGCTGGTATTTTTCCTGTGATCCGAAAACTTCTTCAAATTATGGCTACTCTCCCAGTAACGACTTCTACAAGTGAGAGGTCCTTCTCAGCTCTGAGACGTCTTAAGACCTATCTTCGCAACACGACTGGGGCACTAAGGTTAAACGGTCTACCTTTGCTAAATATTCACCGAGAAGTTCCCTTATCAACTGAGGAGATTTTGGACGAATTGGCAACGAAGCCACGACGGCTGGACTTTAGCTGTAGAGTGTCTTGTGGGCGCTGCCTCCTGAATGAGTGGTTTTACACCAGCTTATACAACATGCGTATGCCTGTAGTTCGTTTAAATTTTTTCTTCGTTTGGTTTAGCTATTGCGCCTGTGCTTAATTCTACCGATTAAATTTTCGGGCTCTGTCCACACTATGTTATCTTGCTATTCGGGCACTTCGCCGGTCGATTATCAACTTATTCCTAATGTCAGTATAGGACAGTATGTGAATCTGTCTTGCTCGCGCATTCTCTTCGTTGTTCCAACTGGCATAACTTGCGCATTCCTTGAGTTCGCCCACTCCATCAGTCTAAGTAACCTTCTAAAATGCTTACGAAACTCGCCGCTGTCACGTCTGTATAGGTAAGAGCTTGAACGTATCACCACTTCTCTACAACTTGTCGTCTCTTTAACGTAACCATCGGCTCCGCTATCGTGTTTGTCGCCAGCGCGGCTTGCGAGTTTTCCCTGCGTATGAATTTTCAAAAGTCTTTGTCTCTGACCTTAAGCCCCTGTCTACCATCAGAAGCGAGGTGCTTTTCTTGTACCCATGCTGGTGACTTAAATAATATACAATATTTATTTCTCTCTGAGTTCTCTTTCTTAGGTTACCAACATCAGCAGCAAGACAACGAGCACACAACTACATCAAACAAACACGCCTGTGATGACGTGGCTGCTTTGACAAAGACAAATCCTTCTGTAGAAATTTTGGACAGCACGACTGCGGCACTTACCTGATACGACTTTAATTTTGCCAACAATGCTATGATAATGCGCGTCAATGGCCACCTGATTTTCCTGGTCTGCAGAAACGAATTTCGGAAGTATTTTTCATGACGTCAGGTGAACTTTCAGATTTCAACCATCCGAGACGATCTTGAGAGAATGAATTTTACATACCACTTAATACCTGAATAAATAATTTCTCACTGTCTTTGAATCTGTGTGGAGTCATTTCTCTACTTTTTTAACTCCAAAAACATGGTTTGTATGCAATGAATTATTCGTTTGATTTTAGATGGCTTCTTATGAAATGTTGTCATAAAGACTGTGTACTCACTCATACGACGCCGTTCGTAGAAATGCAGCTAGTTAAGGCTGGCAATTCACTTTCACATAGTTTCGCGAGGCTCAAAGGAAACATAGACATGATGTTTCGCTCTCATAATTTAGAACGTGCTGTCCTGTAGAGTTTTTCTTAACAGCATCGCGCGACCGCCAACCGGCCGGCATATCATCGGCACCCTTGTCTCTGCACAGAGCGGCAAAGCTAAGCATGTGCTGGACAACATTGCTGGGAACTATGTTATGCGTTGGTTTATTAAATTTGCGGTTTATTTTCCGCGTATAGACCAGAGCACGCCTATCTCGCACCCAGGCGCCTAGGCTCTCGGCGGCATACTCTCGCACCCAGACGCCATGTTTGTTTTGAACTGCCAAGGCGTGTATCTGTTACACGGCAAGTGGCGTGTCTGTGGCCTTAAAATACGAGAAAGCGGCTATTCACGCCGCTCCCGCTTACAAGAAGTCGTCCGGGCACCACTGCGCCGTCTTTGGATGCGAAAACAATCAGCGCAAGATGAATACAGTGAAACCTCGGTGATACGAATCTCACGGGACCACCAAAGATATTCGTACCATCCGAAATTCGTATCACCAGAAAGCATGGAAGGTTAGCATGCAACAAAAGAACGCTGGCGTACATTTTCATTTATTGTTTTTCAGGGACGCAGCAACGTCAGGAAGAACTCAGAATAATTTTCAGTTAAGTTTATAGAGGTTGGTAATCATACCAGTACTCGTAAATAGACGCTCCGTACGCGCGTGTTTAATTAATGAACCAAGTGCGTTGTGACCCACGACAGCAGCAGCCCCTTCCAAATTTTAGTACGCTCCTTCACATGAAACCGGAGTATTGAGGCGAAAGTATAATAATACCTGGGGTTCAACGTCCCAAAACCAAGATATGAGTACGAGAGACGCCGTACTGGAGGGCTCCTGAAATTTCGACCATATGGTGTTCTTTAACGTGCACTGACATCGCACAGTACACGGGATTCTACCATTTCGCCTCCGTCAAAATGCGACCGCCGCGGCCGGGATCGGACCCGCGACCTTCGGGTCAGCAGCCCTGAGGCGAAAGTAACGGAAGAAATGCTTTGATGCGATAGATCAAGGCCAGAAAATTTCAGAACCATGGTGCTATGTTATCATTTTGTTATCGCGAAGGTGTTGGGGATGTTTTTTGGGAGATTTATGGCCGTGCTCGCACAAATGCGACCTCAGCAGTCGCGCATGTTGACGTTGTGAGATCTGAATCCTTCGCCAAGACCGTCCTCGCATTCTTTCGGCCCTCGTCCACCTTTTTCGGATATCTGATGCACGAGGCAGCCACGTGTAAACACAGTGAAATGACAGCAGCCCGCGTCGACGCGTTAGAAAAAAAAAAAAAAGCATGGCGCCAATGCCCTCTGTAATCGAAACGCTAAGGCACGCGGAGGCACATTAGGGCCTCAAAGATTCGCGCACACAATCTCAGAGGCCGTGACGCGTCTCTGAAGGTTTTTTCTGAAAAATATTTTTCTTACACCGTGATTTTGACGATTTGGCGGTGCGGCGCGCATGCCCGCTCTTGCGTTCCCGTGGTCGAACGGGCTTGGCGCGTCTTCCGCGACAGCGTGGACAGCACCTCTTCGTACCTGGGCGGTAGCGTACGTTCGTATCAAACATCGCGGGGTGAAAATCGGTTCGTGACAACCGTACTCCATTACATTACAGGCCAATGGGCCTCGGCCGGGACCAAAGAAAAATTCGTATCACCCCGAAATTCGTATGAGGTGTGTTCGTATCACCGCGGTTTCACTGTATATCACTCAGCACTGTCTGTGAAGATGACAACACAACATGGAAATCGTGCCGGTTCGGTGTTTTCAGATTGCACAGATTTCCATCCACAAGGAAAAACGCTGAGCTCCGCCGCCAGTGGATAATTGCAATCAACAGGAAAAACTACGAGCCCAGTGAAAGTGTACGAGTAAGTATACACTTACTGCGTGTATTCAAGCGTTACGCCACCTATTTCGTTTTACAGCAGTAATTTGCGTGCAGTATGCCTGTAGTATGCGGCACCAAATCATTGCCGTACTTTTTCGCAGGCCGCATGCGGAGATGTTACGCGTACCCGCAAACTGCGCACGTTTAGTACAAATGTAACGGCTTACTATCGCGATGCAAAGAAACGTGAACAGCGGGAAGCGTGGCTTTCCGACTCCGTCGAACTGCGACATGCCTTGACTGTCGCCAGGCCAATCAGTGATTTCAGCCGGCGTCACCGTAGTACTATAAAATCTTGCTCTGGCTGACACTTTCGCACCGCGTGTGTGTTACGAGTGCCAGGAATGACTGGCAAATGATACACACATGCGTTGCATGAGCGCAAGCCGGAGCGGTATTCTAGCTCTACGGTGACGCCGGCTGAAAGCACAAGTTTTGCCTAGCGAAGCGCCAACTACGGGGGGGGGGGGCAGTGGGGCTCGTGCACCACCACCCCCCCCGGACGGCTTTACGGGGGGGGGGGGGGGGGCAGAGTTCCCTCTGGCCCCGGCTGAGGATTTTTAATCTGAGGATTTTTATTGGTGGTGGTGGGGCGCGGTCCCCACCACGCCGCCGACGCCGCCGACGCCGGGCGACATCGTGAGTTAGAGAAATGCTTTGCATTTAAATCCTACGGAGGAAGGTGAACGGAGAACGAGCGGCGAAGCGCGCGGAGCGAGAGCTCTCGCAGTGCGGACTACTACTACGCCGGACGCCGGGTGACATCGTGAGTTAAAGAAATGCTCGGCATTTAAAATGGTCTGCCTGTGTTTTACTTTCTATTCTTTAAAATTTACATATGCACTAAAGAATGAAAGGGGCTCCATAAAGCAACCTGTCATCACCTGGGATAGTTTAAAGAAAACTTTGCAATATTAACTTTATTAACGATAAAGAAAATCTCGCTTACAAGCTCAAGGTTTTATTTTTATTATCTCGCTCAGTATCATCCACGCGACTTCATATCTCAATATCAGCTTGTGCTAACGTGTATGTCACGAAGGAAATTAATGGAATTATATTTACGTGCATGATAAATAAAAGAAAAACGAATGTATGCCCGGAATGGCTGCACTGACACTGAGTGAGCCAGCTTTAGAGTTTTTCCTGAGGACGCTTTGTAAATACGATCTCGTCAAGTTTCGCTTTAATAAACTCGAAGTCGTTTACCATTCAAGTTAAGCGTATTGATTCAACACGTGTGTCGAGATACTTTAACCTCACGTCAAGTGCATTCGAAACGCAGTTATAAGCTAACGAGGACAGGAAAGTTCACCTTAACAGGTTACATGATGCAATAATGACTTGTACCCGAATTGTATGGTTTGGTTCATCGGACTTGGGGCGTTCACGTGGCCTTTTTCAAACGTGTCTTCACTTAATTATTTAAAATACGCATGAAAATCTATTGGATTATAGTTTGGTCGCTATTTTTTGTTGCATGGTGAGCCGCATTTATTAAACAATTATAAACGTTAGCTTATTCCTGGGATGCGTACCTTTAATAGCTTTAAATTACTCGCATGTTCTAACATGCTTATTCTGGCACAAGATTTTGTAAAATTAGCCTACGTTTTGCGTATTTTCTATCTGTTCTCTGTCGTGTTATAACCACGTTGCGCTGTTTTCATGTTAAATTTTCCTTCTTGTAACATAAATTGACATAACACCGCAGTTTTGGTTTCGACTCGCCAGGAAATGTATTTGGTTTCTAAACAGTCGAGGTTACAACAGGCACGCAGAGTTGCAATGTGTGTACTCGGGAATCTAATAATTGGAGAAACGCAGAGAACGTTAGAAACCCGAATGGATGCGGTATTTTTGTCCCAGAATGGAGAAGGCACGAGGGGCGTCAAAATCGCTCCTTTATTCTGTGAATTTATGCAGTTAAAAGCCTTCCGGACATTCAAGTGTTTGAGATTTGACAGTTCCTCCTTAAAGCGCTACAAAATACATGTTTCAGTGCTCAAGAAATTGTCATCGCATATTTGACGGGACATTCCCTTCAATCGTTCTGCACCGAACACCAATTCTTTCAATTTTTTTTTTGCAGTTCCTGGCTTTGCAGAATGGACAAGTATCTCATAAAGCGACCACGATTGTCTGATGAATTGCCCAGAAATTGCCCAGTCTGCTGAATTGCCCAGGCTTCTGCATCGCAGAGGCCTCCCGGCCTCTGCGATGCAGCCGATGACCATCCAACCCGCCATGGCGGAACCTCTGCGCCCTCCATGGGCACTTTGGGTGCCATAAGCGCTGCTACTGCTGACACACCCAGGTCTGCGAGTTTGTCGGCTCCGAATGAAGGAAAGGTCATGGAATCAGCTTCAAAGAATGGGGGTGCCACAACTGCAAAACCAAGCACTCATGGGCGTCTTGAACAGATTCGGCCGGGGCCCACTAACGGCAACGGTGGATGAGGGTTTCGGAAGAGTTGGCAATCAACCTACAGCTAGGCTTTCCTACAATGCGCAAACCAGTAAGGTGTATTGTGACATCTGCGTACGTGCTACTGACAAAAAGCTTCCACTCCCGCGTACATCCCGAGACAAAGACTCGCTGATCGCTTTTGTCGAAACTGGCTTCCAGAACTGGAAAAAAGCTTTGCAAAGGTTTAAAAGCCACGAAAATTCGGCATTGCATCGCGCAGCTTCCACAGCTCTGACAGCTTTAAACGTGGGGATGAATATGGCATGTGCTCTCTCAGAGTCTAAGCAAAACCAAATGAAGGAAAGCCGTAAAGCTCTGATGGCTATATTGTCATCCATTCGCTTTTTGGCTTTCCAAGGTCTGGCGCTGCGAGGACACGATGATGACGAGGGGAACTTGAAGTAACTGTTACTGCTGCGCGAAGGCGATGTGCCGGGACTAGCAGCATGGCTAAATAGAACAGTCTATAAATGGATCTCCGGTGACATCCAGAACGAGATGCTCGAGTTAATAACACACAGCATGCTTCGCTCCCTAATGAAAGAAGTACACGGGGCAGGGTTTCATGCGGTTATTGCTGATGAAACTTCTGACATAACTACGCAAGAGCAAGTATCCTTCTGCTTTCGGTATGCTAAGGAAAACTTGGAAGTGGAGGAGGTATTCGTTGGATTTTATGCAACTGCGGACACCAGAGCCCGTACTCTTTTTTCTATTTTGAAAGATGTGCTTTGTCTATTCAACCTTCGGATTGAGAACTGCCGTGGGCAGTGTTATGATGGGGCTGCAAATGTTTCTGGCAAGAGCGGTGGGCTTCAGGCCCTTGTTCAAGAGATAGAACCAAGAGCTTTGTATGTGCACTGCCTTGCGCATACACTGAACCTGTCTTTGCAAGATTTGTGCACGAAAATTGACGTCTGTCGGGATTTTGTTAGCTTGTTTACGGACCTCGTCAATTTTGTTAGAACTTCCCCAAAGCGTCTCAGCTGGTTCCAGCAGTTTCAGAAAGAGGAAAATCCTGCACTCAGACAGTTCTGCAAAACTAGGTGGACGTTAAAGGCGCGCTCTCTCCGATCGGTCTCCGCTAACTGCTCCGAACTAACCAGATTCCTTTTTACTCTTTCTTCGGAAGAGAAAAATGACACGGGCGCTAAAGCGAGCGGTTACGCAAAAACGCTTCAAAAGTTCGACACCTATTTTCTACTGAGGCTCATGCTTCTTGTCTTTGAGAGGTTGGAAAGTGTCAACTCCGCTCTCCAAAAGAAGAGCCTACAGTTCACCCGTGCACAGCATTTACTAAAATCGGTCAACTACGCGACGACTTTTCCAGTTTTTCGGCGGATGTGTCTGATGAAGCGCGCGAAATGGACATCGGGGCCCCAAGAGTTTCGAAGAGACCGGTGCAGGCACCACGTCGGTATGATGAAGGGTCGCGCACATGACTTTAATTCCCCGAAGCTTTGTACCGGCAGCGGTTCTATCTAGCCATTGACACGGTGCATGCATCGCTGCGCACGCGGTTTCCGCCAGAAATGTGGCATCACATGAAGCAAGTCGAGCAGTTCGTAACAGGTGATACTGACGGCACGTATCTATGCGAGTTCTACAAAAGAGATCTCAATGCTGTGCGTCTTCAGCTTCACCGCAATATGTTACTTGACATAGCAAAGCAACGTGCAACGAGTCTTGTCACATTGCAAGATGTGGTCGACTTTCTTTCGGGAAAAGCAGGTGAACCCTTGAGGGTGCTCCTTCCAGAAGTTGTCGAGCTTCTACAAATCGCCATGACGATTCCTGTGACTTCCTGTTCGTTAGAAAGATCTTTCTCGTGTCTCCAGAGAGTTAAAACCTACCTGCGCTCAACAATGGGACAGGCCAGACCAGGGGCGTAGCCAGAAATTTTTTTCGGGGGGGGGGGGGGGGGGGGCACCTCCTTGATTTCGGGGAGAGCAACTCCTTGAAATGGCCATTTTTCGCTATGTATGCCATGGCGAAAAAAAATTTCGGGGGGGGGGGGGGGCACGTGCCCGGTGTGCCACCCCCTGGCTACGCCACTGGGCCAGACTTAGCCATACCGCCTTGCTCCACTGCCACAAAGAGCAGGCTAGGCAAATGGATCTGAATCTTGTGGCCAACGAGTTCATTCATCGAACGGTAGTTAGAGAAAATACGTTTCATGTTGAAATCTAAGACTAGCGTTCTCAGGAATACGCTCTAAAATATCGTCCGTTGCCGAAGTTTGTTATTTTCTCAGCCATGTGTATCTGTTTTTATTTATTTGTATAGGATTACTGGTATATGGAAAAGCTTTAACAGTTTTCTTATGTATACAGAATTACAGGTACATCGAAGAACTATAATAATTTTCTTATTTCCGTGTTCTCAGAGTGTATAAAACCACTGTGAAGTCTGAAGTGTAAAATGGTCTTGGATCGCTAGCCCCAGTTCTCTGTTGTAGGCTACAAATTCAACTATTTATACCTATACAAAATGTAATTTACATCTCTTTTCCGCAGCATTATTTGACATATCATTCGTAGGAATTCTTAGTTGAATATCTCCGCGAAAGGCTGAAATTCTATGTTGATATTATGCACGCGTTGGCATTCATAAGACATGTTCATTGTTTCCCTTTCTTTCTTTGTGAGTGATTTTGTGAGTGGTCGCGTTAGGGAAATGTAAAAAAAGAAAAACAGCAGTGTACGATGAAATGAGCGAGCAGATACGTCATGAGTGCTTGTATGTTCACTCTTTACTTTTTTGAAGTGTAAGCGTTTTGTAACCGTTGCATTGATAATTGCTGAACGTGTACCTTACGTATGCCTGTTGGTTATAAATGTATTATGCAAAAATGAAAATATTAAAAGCTTCTGATTACGGAGCCATGATTTGTTCCTGTGCACTACTTTCAAAATGAACACTTCTGGCGCACCTGCGTACCCAGTCCAGAAGTTTCGTAGTATATAGGGTATTTCAAAATACATTTTACTCACTAAAATGGCCAGCAAAATTTGGCTCATTCGCGCAACAAGTAGGAATATTTCTTGAACACCGCTTGCTCTTAAATGTTTTACTGGTCACATTTATGCAACAGATTTTTACCTCCGAACTGCCCATTAAAAGAAAAACAAATCGACTCGTTTTTTTTTTTTGTGCTGATGGTACATTCATGCAATATTTTTGGGAAAATGCGACCAGTAAAACACGTATTCAAAGAAATTTCTACTGGATGAGTCAAACCGCAGAAGTTCACTGTTCATAGATTCGCGGGACGTCTTATTTGGGGACACCCCGTAGTTAGCCGACACAATGTAAAAGGCCTTCACTGGTGCAGGTGCCCCTTATGATGATGATGATGATGATTAGTGGTACCCTCTTTGTAGCGGGGTGATGACGTGTCATCTCATAGGGACCCCCCCCCCCCCCCCCGCTTCCTCCCCCCCCTCCCTTCGCCGCTTCGAGCCGCACTCCAGGTCTGCACCCCCCCCCCCCCCCCCCCCGGAAAAATTAGAAGTCTACGCGACTGGCGATAGCCAAGGCATGTCGCAGTTCGACTGAGTCGAAAGCCACGCTTTCCGCAGTTTACGTTTCTTTCCATCACGATAGTACGTACAGGCGTGAGCAAAAGTGTGCAGACCACGGGATCGCGTGGCCGAATGCATCGACGCGCCATCTAGCGACGTGACGCCTGCTGCGGTGCGCGTGCGCGTCCCGTCGTATCAGTTGGCCTCTCATGCTGCTCTGTCTGACGCTGTTACGGCGCTCGTAGCCAAAACGACAACTGTGTGTCGCTTTCTTTGCTCCATAGAATCTGTGCCGTTCTTTTACGTAGCGGCTGCGACGTGGCCGGTTCAAGCGCCGGGCTCGCGTCGTTTTCTGCACCGGTTGATTAGCCGAAGTAAGCATAGCTAGCATCGCATAACCTGATGAAGCCAAGCACCCAAAATTATGTTTTCTCAGCCCAGCTTGCCTTTGCCGCGTTAAGCCAAGTTAAACTAAATGAGTCTAGTTAAGTCAAAGTAAGTATAGCTGAAACTAATCAAACATAGTTGAGCGCGGTATCTCCTAATAAAGTCAGGCGTAAGTAGGTTTAATTAAGCCTAGTCCAGCTTGCTGTTTTCATGTTAAGCGAAGTTAAGTATAGATGAGCCCAGATGAGTCGAGGTTAAGTATAGCCAAATCTAATTAAGCATAGTTGATCATGCTATCTCTTCATTTAGCCAAGCGAAATTAGCCTAAATAAGGCAAACCTAACCGCGGTCAATTAATCCATGTCGACTTCCCCATGAACCCAGAGAAGCCAAGCCCAGGAAGATACTAATTCCTCATTATCGACTCCAAAATAATTAAACTCATTTACGTCTAATTAGTGGTAGTTGAGCGAATACTAATTATGCCTGATTAATTAGCCTTAGATCCAACCAAACACCCTAAATACTAGAGTTTCACGTGACATTATTACGCTAATTATGCATAACTAAGCTAATTAGGCAGCGTCAAGGTAAGTATCGATAAATCTGATTAAGAGTGGTTGATCATGGTATCATCAAGCTAATAGGATCATAATTAGGTCTCATTAAGCAATATCTCATTAAAACCAATTAGAGTAATTGAAATCGAATTCTCATGAGCTCAGAGAATCGAAGCTCAGGAATATACTTTACTCCTGACCGAGTCGAGTATCATTAAGCTAAATTAAAGGAAATTAGCTTTAACACTAGTTATGATTATAAGTGATTAATGTGTGTGAAATCGAAGCCGACCCGAGGTACTCTATTTTGTGTGCTTGGCTTCATCAGGGTATGCGATGCTAACTATGCTTACTTCGGCTAATCAACCGGTGCAGAAAACGACGCGAGCCCGGCGCTTGAACCGGCCACGTCGCAGCCGCTACGTAAAAGAACGGCACAGATTCTATGGAGCAAAGAAAGCGACACACAGTTGTCGTTTTGGCTCCGAGCGCCGTAACCGGGTCAGACAGAGCAGCATGAGAGGCCAACTGATACGACGGGACGCGCATGCGCACCGCAGCAGGCGTCACGTCGCTAGATGGCGCGTCGATGCATTCGGCCGCGCGATCCCGTGGTCTGCACACTTTTGCTCAAGCCTGTACCTGATAAAGTTGCTTCCGCAGTCTGCAATGCACGTGCTGTAGACATTCCGGACTGTCGAGGAAGGTCTTCTCGACGTTTCACAAGAAAACAGCATATATTTCCAGGAAAAGAAAAGCGCGGAACATGCCTACAACCGGACTCGAGTTGAAAAGTTTCGCGTTTGAATTGCGGAGCTTCTGCTAACCTGGCAGTTCAGGGTGTTGTTTCGCCGCGCTTTCGACAGATGGCGCGACCTGCTGCCTAAATATGGCGGCACACAATGTACTCGCTGTGTTCTGGTGTATACTGCTTTGCTGAATGGATTCATGGAACTGTCAAGCTCTTGTGAGATGTCTCCAGAAAACGCCGAAGTAATCATCATCATCATCCATGATGATGATGATTGAAACCCCTCCCCCCCCCCCCCCCCCTGACAGAAATCCTGGGTGCGCTACTGGCCTGGTATTTTCTTCCTCCGCACAGAAAGAACATTGCTTAAAGGGGTGGTGCCATCAAATTTTGAGGCTATAACAAGCCTGTTGTGGGTTTCCTCTGTATGCAAGGACACTCCACATGAAGGGTCGGACGCAGCAAACGTTTAGAATATATTTTAATTCACTTCCAAAGTGTACCTAAATGCTCATTCTCTCAATCGATGCCCATCGCTAGCGCATCAAAACTGACGTAGCTCTATGGGAAGGACAACGAAAGTTGTAGTGACGTCACACCATATCTGTAGTGACGTGAGTGTCCTCGGGACCTCTGTTACCTCCAGAACGTACGTACCGGCAAAGCATCGGTTGCTACATCACTTGCCGAGTTTCGATCGCTTCCTGGCGAAGTGCTGCGCATCTTCGCGCGAGCCTTGTATGGTCACGTGACCAAGCCTACTACACTGCTACGTCACTGCCCAACTTGGTGCCCAGAAACCGAAACCGAAAGTTGTCCGCATAAATAAGGCGATATTAAATTACTTAGCGAGAATACGTGAATCTTGGTGCGTGTATCATGCTTCCTAGAGCTATAAGAAACGCTTGCAGCGAAGAACGCGCTAGCCACAAATTTGGTGGCACCACCCCTTTAATATGCCGCCGTTGGAGCGGCCCATGGTGGCATATAAACTGCAGCAAAAGGGAGAGTTGGGCTAGTTGGTTTGGGTCCATTTTGAAACAGCGCAATGACGCAACATAGAAGACAGCGCTCATGTTGTCCAGTCTTCTTTCGTGTGGGTCGTCTTTGCGCTGTTTCAAAATGATGTTTAGATGTTTTCTGCACCGCATGAAGGCTTTTGCCACTGCGGCCTCCCACCGGCTGCTGTCGTTACTTTATTGGCTTCAGCCGTCGCTGTATTCTCGGTGCACCCATAAGCAAAACAGCTTTCGTGTTCGCCACACTTACCACAGGTGTGCCGTTGCGACCATGCGGACAGCAGATGTAGCCGAATATCTCGAGCAGACATGAACGCGGTGGTTTAAAAACAGAAGCACATTACATTTTCATTTCTACTGGTACATGAATTAGCGCGTACGCGTGCACAACTAAAAAGATGGAAAACACGGTGGCATTCCTCATTTGTTCGCAAATGGCACATCAGATTCTGTTCTAAAAAATTGTGGGCAATCATTTTAGTGCAGTATTCGACCTTTTTCAGTATCGTTGCGTGAAAATTTTGTTGTCCTTAGAGCGATTTTAATGTTGCCATAGTGGGCAAAACCTAGGTCGATGAAAAATATCCCTTAAAAAGTACAGTAGTACACGGAGCAGTTTCAACTTTCTTGTTGGTTGCTACAAAAAGAGTGGTGCTTTCTTATTCCGTCTCATTGACGTCCGCTTTTCTGGCTGACGATACACTTCGTGGCGATTCTGCAATTCTGCACCCATTCTGACAATTTTTTTAAAATTCTACAATGTATATCAATACAGTAACATCACATGCCAGGATAGTTACTAGTAAGTGTGTCAAAAAAGTATGGAGGTCGATGACCAAGCAGATCCAAAGAATAAGGAGTGCAAACATACAAAAATGTGTAAGTGGGGTTGTGACATCACGTAGTACCCCTTTCCTGCCCGAGAAAAATATAATAGAAAAATGGCTAACTTGCTCAAAAATTATTGATATTTGCTCTATTGTAATTAAGTTTTCAAAGGTTAAACTGTAAGAATTGGAGTTTTTGCCCCAGAAAACAGACCCGCACATATGTGCGGGCTGGGCTTTTATTCGTGTGATTCACTGCAGTGAGGAATACACTCATAACGGCTAAGACAAACCAAAAAATGCGTGGTCAGCGCTGCGAATGCAAAATTTTAGAGCATTGTGTATCACTTGTGAGGCACAGGTATAATTGCAATTCATACAACGCGTCCTTGAACAAGAAGCTACACCTGACAGCCTGCAGTGATGTGCAGATGTCAAGCTGTATACTGATCGCCAGCGGCTCGTATAGCTGAGTCTAATCGCTTGGCTATGCCGGGCGCCTTTTACATTCCAGTAAAGTTGTCTAAGGATTGATCTTGTGACACATTTCACTTTCCGCTTTCAATTATTGGGCGCCTGGTGACGAGCAAAGTTCATCAGAGATCCGATGCAGGCCATGATCAGGTCCATACCAAAAGCTGCTTGATCTTTTGCACAGTTACTTGCCAAGTTGTTGTATGTCTACAATTAGGGCACACTGCCGTTTTTTCAGCAGCAACTTCAAAGATCGTTGCATTAAATTAGTGTGAGAAATTCGGCAAAGGAGTCTTGACAACAAGAACGTCGGTTGTCTCACCAATTCCAAGCAGGTGACGCTTTGCAGCCGAATGTGTCTTCTTCCAAAAGACATCAATTTTACTGAAACTGACAGGATAGGGTGAGTGGTCACCTGACCCAGTTATTACGGAGGCGACTGCTAAAAAACTTGCCTTCCTTACTCCAGTTTTCATCACTAAGTTGGCTCAAATCACGAATATGAACCTATGTCAATTCGTCAACGTGGTCCCTACCCAATTCTGACTCATCAGGAGGCTCAATATCTCTTCTATGTCTTCTTCATTCTCTGGTTTGAAAATCTCGGCATGTGAAAAAAAAAGAAAATTCAGCGCCCACAGGAGCTTGTTCCCTAAGTTAGATAACTTTAGCAATTTTAACCCTCAATGTTATTTATTATCCTTAGAATTTCACTGGCGATACTGAAACTCTATATGATATGCAATGTAACATCTAATTCTTTGAAATATAATGCATGTTGTCACAACACATTCACAAAATTAATATTTTCTGCGTCAATGGTGATCACAATTCACGCACATCACTTCGCGTCGCTAACTTCAGATATAAGAAAACACCAGGAAACACCAACCAAAGAAGTGCCAATAAGATGCCAAGAGAGCTATTCGCAATAAAAAAAGTCACAGCATATCCACGGGGTGAATGATGATGATGGGGCGAAGCTCTCACAGCCTCGGGATCTGTCGATACGCGCGCTTTCGCGCCGATTCCCTGTTCCTCACATTTTGAAGATCCGCTTCGCGCCGCAGCCGCGCCGCTTCCGCCTCTCGTTCTCGTACAGCAGGATCTTTGCGCCGTCGCTGCAGTGCCGCTGCCTCACGTTCGCGAACGGCAGGGTCCTCGCGCCGCAGCCGCGCAGCCTGCCGAGAAGCCTCGGCCTCGCGGGCTCTCGCCTCGGGATTCTGCCTGCGAGCGCGTGCTGCCGCCGCCTTCCATGCCCTCCGCTCCGCAGCCTTGTCTTCCATCCGGCGACTCCAAGCGAAAGAGAAAGCGTTCCAACAGCGAGCGCCTTTTAGTATTATAACACCCTCTAGCGGTACGCCGTCGCACTAAATCGAATCATCTCGAACGATCGCACGCATCCGTTGAGAGGCGCGCCAACTCGCGTCATCCAGGAACCGGATTCGTATTAAAACTCTTACATGTAGACATACTAACGCCATCTAGTGAGCACTTCAGAAACTACAGGTGGCTACAAACATCGGAGGAAGGACAGACCCACGCCCTAAGGAGCTTCGCCTCTACAGATTGCGCCGGCGCAACCGCGCGCGAAAGAGCCAACCTGAGCCGCTCTGCCGTGCACTTGACAAGGACTAAAGTCCAGCCCGCACAAACGTGCGGGTGGCTTTTTCACGCGTGAGTACACAGCGTGTGCGGCAAGAACGCGTAAATTTTTTAGCGACGCATGTTTTTCTAAGTGTTAATATTCCTTTCATATGCACACACTCCCGAAAAAAAAAATGCATAACAAGAAGGAGCGTTTATTTACACGTCTGAGGTAGCTGCTGTCGGCGCACGTGCTCCGACGGCATTTTTCGTGGAAGATTACTCGCCCTCTGGCGTCGAAATTATTGAACTACTGAAACAGATGTAATCCCGTAAACATTGACTTTAGCGGCACAGAGCTATGAAACCGAAACTCAAACAGGTGCTGTTTCGTGAGCGTCTTTATTGACCCACACGTTTGTGCGGCTCAGGCCGTAAAGGGGTACACTTGAATGCGAATAGACCGCAACATCGAAGTCCAAGTGCCAAATTGCCAGACGAACCCTTTCTTTAATTCATTCCTGCTAAAGAGAACATCTGAATAGAACCACCTTCTCACCTCCGTCGCCAACAACCCAGACCATTACTCTTTTCAAGCTGCCTAGCATAACATTATATAATACTCATGTATTAACGACTCTTCTCTGTAATGCTGTTTGGCATTGAAAATAACTTAAATAAATAAATAAATGACTCATGCTCAGTGGCGTACCAACTCGTTCGCGAGTGGGGGGGGGGGGGGCAAGTCTTTCTCACTCCGTCGGCCATATATATATATATATATATATATATATATATATATATATATATATATATATATATATATATATATACACAAAGACAGAGAGAGAGGGGAGAGTTTCACTCGCACTCAATTTCATGTGGTCTTTCATATACAGAGATAGCATATGGTTAGCGGCGTTTAATAACATACAAAAAGTGCAGTCAGTTTTACGTAGCATACGCCAAGACAACCGTAAATATATGTGTGGCGTTTTTTTTTCCAAAAAAGTGCACTTTAACTGAAACTGAGAAACGCACTTTATTTGTTACTGACCATATGGTCGGGCCTGCTCCAACAATTTTTCGCCGGTGTGTTCCTGTCTCCTAAATACCTCAAATCTACATTACAGCTAAAATCTATATAGCCCTCTATCGCCGGTATTCAGGAGTAAAATTTGGATCTAACTCTTATAGATTGTGTAGCGAAGCCTTGGAACTTAGAAATGGGTTGCACTCTCGAGCGCCTTCTAGTGGGTCATCTCCAAAAAGGACGCCGCTCTCACTGGGAGTCCGTGCCTGGCCGTGGCGGTCGCTGACGCATTATCGCTGAGTGCCGGCAAATAAACACCTTAACAAATTGGAGAGTGCTGTGCTCCCATTCGATGCCTGTGGAGGGAGCTTCGATCTCGTACCCTGCCATCTACTATGCCCCAAGACGCTTCTCAGCAAACGCCTCCCCCCCGTGCCGCCCACTTGCCCCGGTGTCCCACGCATCCGCTATCCACCCATCTTCACTGGCGCCGATGGCGCCGACGTGGAGGACTGGCTCGCATTTTACGAGCGCGTGAGCGTCCCCAACAAATGGGACGACGACGGCAAGTTGACCAACTTGGTATTCTACCTTGCGGAAGTCGCAAGTTTGTGGTATAACAACCACGCGTCCGATTTTGCGACTTCGTCCGATTTCAAGACCGCCGTCATCAACGTTTTTGGCTTCCCTGCCGTTCGTAAGCTGCAAGCCGAACAGTGCTTACGCGAACGTGCTCAGCAGGCCGGTGAGTCATTCACCAGTTATATTGAAGATGTCATCGACTTGTGTAAGAAAGCCAACGGAACCATGTCTGAGTCTGACAAGATTCGGAACGTCATGAAAGGTATTGACGATGATGCCTTCACCATGCTGCTCGCCAAAAACCCTGTCACAGTGGCCGAGGTCATAACGCTGTGCCAGAGCTACGAGGAGCTCCGCCGGCAGCGTTCGATGGCCCGTCGCTCCCCTTCAACGAGATGCAGAGCTTGCTGGCTTGGTGGCCACCTCTGACCAGGCGGCGTTGCTGGCAGAGCTCAAGTCATTCATCCGTGAGGAAATCGCACGCCAGTTCTCTCTCCTGGCCTTTGCCCACCCGCCGCCCGTTCAACAACCGGCGACCACCCTTCTTCCTCCCCTCCGCCGAGCGATTGAGCAGGAAATTTCGGGGGTCATGCCAGCGTACCACCAACAACCTCCGGCTCCTGCGCCCCAGAGTTACGCTCAAGTT
Organism: Rhipicephalus appendiculatus; assembly: GCA_030522465.1. Classification (NCBI taxonomy): domain Eukaryota; kingdom Metazoa; phylum Arthropoda; class Arachnida; order Ixodida; family Ixodidae; genus Rhipicephalus; species Rhipicephalus appendiculatus. The sequence continues at coordinate 17,241 of JALIZH010010243.1, read as the reverse complement.
GTCGCCAGGCCGCCTCAGGTACTTCCGGCGGCCGCCCCTCTGACGCCGAAGCCGCCGCTCGACCTCCGTCCACCGAAGCGGGTGTGCCGGCTACGTATGCTGATGTCGTCCCTAGGCCTCGACTTCAGCCCTCCATGCAGTCATTCCAGCCGCCGTTCCGTCCGTCAGATCTTGTTACATGGGTGCGACCTACCCCGGCGAACCGATGGCGCACACCCGACAACCGGCTCATCTGCTTTGCATGCGGTTACGCCGGTCACGTGGCACTTTATTGCTTTCGCGTGCAGCCGCCTCCTGTCACGTCATCTGTCGCTGGCCAGCTGAGCCGTCCCTTTCACGACTCACCCCCGTCTATGCCACCGACGTCTTGCGCAGCTGTATCTCCTCGTAGGTTCCCGTCTCCACGACGTCGATCCCCGTCACCCATGCGGCCAAGTTCGGTCGCTCAAGAGCAGGAAAACTAGTCGTCGCAGTCCACGAGGCAAGGGCTGCGACGCTATCGAACTGTGAAAGCCCTCAGAGAAATCCATCGAATGTCATTGACGTGTTTGTGGACGGTGTTCGCGCATCTGCCCTTATCGATACTGGAGCTGCCGTATCCGTTATGAACGCAAAACTTTGCCGCTTACTCCGAAAAGTGACGACGCCACTTTCTGGGATGTCCCTCCGTACCGCTAGTTGGCACAGTAGTCATCCTACAACAGTGTGCACTGCTCGAGTCGTCATTCAGGACGTTGTGTATGTCGCCGAGTTCATCGTCATTACTGCATGCTCTCACGACGTCATCCTGGGATGGGATTTTCTCTCCCGCCACGATGCTGTCATTCATTGTGCCTCCGTCGAAATTGAACTCTCACCGTTCTCACATTTGACGCCAGTAGACAGTCCCTCGGCACTGAGCAAGATCCTCGTCAAAGTCTATACAACAGTGCCTCCAAGCTCGTCAACGACTATGTCGGTCTACTGCGCCGGTCTCTCCGACACAATTCGACTCCTTCCGCCATCTGACCGTGGTTGCAGTAGGAAACGGTTGCTGGTACCTTTCGCGACCGTGCAAGTCACTCAGGGCAACACTGCTATTTTTGTGACCAACCCATCCCGTACATTGTTACGTTGGTTCGAGGGGAATGTCTCCGCAGAGTGGAACCCGTCGACGAAACACAAGTTCTGGATGTACCCAAGGACTCGCACTGTCCCAGTTTCCTTACCATCAGTGCTATTGCCACGTCTGATCCGTCATCTGCTGATGTATTTGGTCCCTCGACTATTGATAACCTTACGTCGGTCCAGCGTTCCCAGCTTCTGGGCCTGCTGCAAGAATTTCGTTCTTCTTTCGATGTCGTGCAAACTTCTCTCGGTCTCACGTCCGCTGTTACACATCGCATCGACAATGGCACCCAGCCACCATTTCGGCAACGTCCATATCGCGTGTCGCCTGCCGAACGTCGGGTAATTAATAAGCAAGTAGGCGATATGCTCTGACGCGACGTAATTCGGCCCTCGGACAGCCCATGGGCGTCTCCTGTTGTTCTCGTTGCGAAGAAGGACGTTTCTTTGCGGTTCTGTGTGGACTACCGACGGCTCAATAAGATTACTCGCAAGGATGTTTATCCACTGCCGCGCATCGACGACGCGATTGACAGCCTCCACGGAGCCGAATTCTTTTCTTCTCTCGATTTGAGCTCGGGGTACTGGCACGTACCCATGGCTGACGACGCTCGACCGAAGACAGCCTTTGTCACACCGGACGAGTTCAACGTCATGCCGTTTGGTCTGTGTAATGCGCCCGCGACCTTTGAGCGCATGGTGGACACCGTTCTGCGCAACTTGAAATGGCACACGTGCTTTTGTTACCTGGACGACGTCGTTTTTTTCGCTCCGGATTTCTCCACGCATCTCCAACGTCTGAAAGAAGTTTTCACGCGTATGAGCAACGCCAGTCTCCAACTAAATCTGAAAAAGTGCCGATTTGCAGCACGGCAACTCGCCATCCTAGGTTACGTCGTGTCCAAGGACAGAATTCTTCCTGATCCGGCCAAGCTTCGGGCCGTGGCTGAATTTCCCAAACCTGCGTCCGTCAAAGAACTGCGCAGTTTCGTAGGCCTGTGTCACGGTGATTTCTTGCACCGTGGCCTGTGTTCATACTTTCGACGATTCATGCGAAACATCGCCACGATCATATCACCACTGACCAAGCTCCTTGGAAGTAACGGGCCCCTTGATTCGTGGTCATCCGAGTGCGACGACGCGTTCGCCAAGCTCCGCCATTTGTTCACGTCTCCTCCCATACTACGACACTGCGACCCACCCTACGGCCCCCCACGAAGGTACACATAGACGCCAGCGGTGTAGGCCTCGGCGCTGTCCTGGCGCAGCGCAAATCCGGATTCCCCGAATATGTAGTGGCATACGCAAGCCATACGCTCACGAGAGCCTAGACACTGTCACGGAAAAAGAGTGCCTGGCGATCGTCTGGGCCCTTACAAAGTTTCGACCTTATTTGTATGGTCGCCCATTTGATGTCGTCACCGACCATCATGCACTATGCTGGCTGTCGTCATTGAAGGATCCCTCAGGCCGTCTCGCCCGCTCGGCTCTTCGCCTGCAAGACTACGACATCCGCGTGCTGTACCGCAATGGACGTCACGATGCTGACGCCGACGCCCTCTCGCGCTCCCCTCTGCCTGACGACAATGCCCCCTCAGTATCTTCCATTGCTGTTTCTGTCATCGATGTTGACATCATCGCTACCGAACAGCGCAAGTATAATTGGATCGCCCCGCTGATCGACTTGCTCTCTGATCCGTCCGCAACACTATCCACTCGCGCCTTGCGTCGTCAGGCTAACCATTTCGCCATACTTGACGGCCTCCTGCACCGACGCAATTACAACGCCGACGGCCGGCAGTGGCTACTCGTGATACCCCGCAGTCTGCGGTCGGAAATATGTGAGTCCTTCCACTCTGTTCCGCAACGCGCGCACTCTGGGGTATCCAAAACGTACCACCGCATTCGACAACGCTACTTCTGGAGAGGGATGTACCGCTACGTGCAGAAGTTCGTTCGCTCCTGCCTCGATTGCCAACGCCGCAAACCGTCAACACACATGTCCCCAGCCGGTCTACAACCTCTACCTTGCCCTGACCGGCCGTTTGGGCGCGTTGGTATCGATTTGAATGAGCCACTTCCGCTAACGTCGGCTGGTAACCGCTGGGCCATCGTCGCTGTAGACCACCTCACACGATATGCCGAAACCGCCGCCCTCCCCACGGCTACAGCGCGCGATGTGGCCTCCTTCCTGCTCCAACGATTTATGCTGCGTCACGGTCCACCCCAGGAACTGCTCAGTGATCGAGGCCGTGCCTTGCTGTCTGAAGTCGTCGAAGCCATTCTCAAAGAGTGCAACATTGTTCACCGCAAAACTGCTGCTTACCACCCGCAGACAAATGGCCTCACCGAACGCTTCAAGTGTACGCTCGGCGCAGGCCCGTAGCCAGGGGGGCGGCCCTAGGGGCCCGGGCCCCCCCCGAAATTCGGATTGAAGGGGGGTGTTTTACCGAGGAAAAATAATAAAAATGGGTGTTTTTCAGGGATTTCAACATGTGGGCTCCCCCCGAAAAAAATTCCTGGCTACGGGCCTGGCTCGGCGACATGCTCTCCATGTACGCCGCCGCCGATCACACAAATTTGGATGCCATTCTGCCGTTCGTCACCTACTCCTATAGTACCGCCCCTCAGAGCACTACTGGTTTTTGATCTTTCTTCTTATTAAATGGAAGGCACCCGTCGCACACCATCGACACGATACTTCCATACAAGCCGGATCCATCTGAGTGTGCGCCTATTTCTGACACAGCCAGGCTTGTTGAAGAGTGTCGAGAGCTTGCAAAGACCTTTACTACACATGATCAAGAGCGGCAGAAGAGCATTCGCGCTGACACCAGCACTTCTGCGCCCGCGTTCCTCCCTGGAGCGCTCGTATGGCTCTCGATCCCTACCACTGCAACTGGCCTTTCTTCAAAACTACTGCCGAAATACGAAGGCCCCTACCGTGTCATCGAGCGCACATCTCCGGTAAACTACCTGATCGAAACCATCGAACAATCTTCGGACATGCACCGTCGAGGGCGCGACATTGTCAACGTGGAGCGCCTGAAGGCCACCTATGACCCGCTCATAGTGACAAGCTGTTAGGTCGCCCGGCGGCTCCCTTTTCGTACCCGGGGTAAGTGTAGCGAAGCCTTGGAACTTAGAAATGGGTTGCACTCTCGAGTGCCTTCTAGTGGGTCATCTCTAGAAAGGACACCGCTCGCGCTGGGAGTCCGTGCCCGGTCGTGGCTGTCGCTGACGCATTATCGCTGACGCATTATCGCTGAGTGCCGGCAAATAAACACCTTAACAACAGGAACATTTCATTTTGGGTTGAATTAGCTAGTAAAAGAAGTCTAAAACGCATCGAATGGACGGTTTAGCAATATTTTACGATCAAATTGGCATCCTTGTGCTTCCGTCGGCGCCGTCCTTTGTCGCATGGGCGTATATGGCGATAACTAGACTTGAAAAACGAGTGGTCTTTCCTGGCAAAACGCGCACTATTCTAGATTGTCGGCAGCGATTTTCCTTTTCTTTTTTCCTTTTTTTGTTCTTGACATCTGTTCAAGCCTTTGAAAAGTGCTCCAGCTGTTCTTTTGAGCTCGTTGTATGCCGGGCCGTTCGGATCACTTCTTCAAGGAATAGATCAGTGTACAATATTTTCATTTCATTTGTCTTCGATTTCACATATACCGTCCTGGAGCGAAATAAGGACATGATACTGTAGCTCTAAACTCGAAAAGAAACAGTAAGAAGGAAAAATAAGTGGGAAAGTCGGCCTCTTACTCTTAATATTCGGCTTTTGCCCCACAACATCATGTCCATCAGTAAGTGCCAACTCGCTGAAGAAAAACTAGTTCTGGAACGTAAACACGATAGCAAAGCGACTAGGACACAAATTAAACAGACTTGAAGATACCATGTTGCTTGTTTTGGTAACGATTGTTGACGCAGCGCTCGTTTAATGAACGTGGCTCAGTTTGATTGAAACACATTCAGGATTTGGCTGCTTTTTATTAGAAACTGCCTTTTTGAGTTCACCTTACGATCAGAAATTGCCCCATTTTGATTCGAACTGTTTTGGAAGTTAAATATACTTAGGCGAGCTTTACGCACCCGTGAAATTTAGCTCAGTTTCGGTTTCTGCGTTTGGCTCTTTTTGAGAAAAAAGAAAAAAAAATGCCACATGTGTTATGCATGTAACAGTATTAAAAGCAACTCTTTTTATACATTGCTCACACTAGTTTGTGCATGAATACAATAGGTCGGTGGCGGCCTCCCCAGTAGCTGCGCACGAATAATTGGTTTTTTTTCGTTTTTTTTTTATTGTAGGTAGCAGTGACTGCACCCTTTCTTTTCCGTAATTAGTACTACACTCTCTTACACATATCTAGGTTTCCGTATCTTATATTTTGTCTTGTTTGCTCCTAGTAATAATGTTTGTATGGCATTGTTAGTATTACTATTATTAAATTACTATTAATGTTAGCTTCTCAATCACAAGTCTTTTTTTCCTTTAAGTAAGAATTTGCGGTATTAGGGGCGTAGCACATTCTTTATACTCATCGTATTTGTATTTGCAACACTGCTTAGAGGGGCCGGAGCCTGTGCAAATGCTGTAAGAACAAATTTTATTTGAAAAAATGTGGATCATTATAAGGTTAAACTACCCCGCATTGTTTCCATGCGCATCGGTCGTTAGCTGTTTATGATTGGTAGAAATTTTCGTGGTCATGTACACAGCACCTGCTCGTAACGCGATGCAACAAATGACCCCAATATGATCGATGGCGTAATGATCACTAGACGCCGGATTTTTAGGCACTAAAAAAGTGCGTTTTAGGCGCCAAAAATAGACTAGTAAAACACCGTTTTAGGCTTCCAAAATCGTAAAAATAGGCCCAATAAATTTCTATATAAATTGAAATAATTTCAAACAAAGACGTGCGCGCCCTGTATCTACGACAGGAAGCAAGAAAATGTTACTGTTTATGATTGCACAAAGGCGCAAACGATTCAATATAGTCATGCATTTCCCGCACTGTTCGCAGAACCCGGTCCGGTCCTTCTTTTTATTGTCTAGCATGGCGAGTCAAGTGTACACCGTCGAATCAACACACTCCCAGGTCTCTTATGTGACACCAGCGCAAAAAAGGACAAAGGACAAGGAAGAACCACAGACGAGCGCTGAACTTACAACTGAAGTTTATCTCCGAAACGGGATAGAATATAAAGAAAACGACACGTGAACAAAAAACCGCCAGGCCTGCGCGGAACGCGCAGCACAGTCACAGCGAAAGCTGGAAGAGCGGCATTTCTAGAGCATTTTTTAAAACACTATGAGGCAACTACTACAAGCACACTTGCATGACCCACTACGCCATTAAAAATCATAATTTTTGTGTAGTGGGGAAGCCTCTACTATGACATTATTCGTCATTCTTTGGAAAAGCGCGGTACCCGCTACACACTTGTAACGCATTATGTGCACTTTGTTGATGTTGTGGCTGACGACGATGAAGAATTATGCCTCACGCTTTTGTAATGGGTTGGAGCATTGAACGACCCACTCGTTAAGCAATTCGCATTGTGTGACGCCTGGTTCCTACTTTCTGCTCTAAAACGCTTTACAACACACGTTGACGCGATTCCTTACCCGACATCAAGCCTGCATAGGGTCAGTTTGCACAGCAGTTTCAAGCACCAGGGTAGCTCAGTGGTAGAGTGCTGGGCTGCCACGCAGAGGACCCGGGTTCGATTCCCGTTCTGTCACAGGTGTTTTTTATTTATTTAGTTTTTTTTCTTATTTCGTGCGATATTGGTTACGGACACCGGCGGCGGCGGACAACTACAGCGCAGAAACGACCCTTGTTGTGATCTCATAACAGCTTTCGCTGTAAAAAGATTGCAAAGCACTATTTTCAAAAAAGAAGGCAGATGCCACGCACTGTGGGAATCGATGTAATGCGAAGCAGCCAGGAAGGAGCAAATCATGCTTTACATAATTTGCATGTCATGTTTTACATGTTAGGACCTGTCATTTATGTTCGTCATACAGTCACGTCGCGCATTGCCAATTTTCGTGTATATGAAGCTAGCGAACTGGACGCAAGCGCACCATGAGCGTGGCATTTAAATGACGTTGTAGATGACATGCATGCCAAGATTTTCATGTTACCACCTGCCACTTATGTTCGTTATACAGTCATGTCACTCAATACCAAATTTGGTGTATATCAAGCTAACGAAACGGCCGCGAGCGCGCCATGAGCGTGGCATGCAAGTCATGTCGCACATGACAAGTCATGATTTCCATATTACCACTGGTCATTTATGTTCGTCATACAGTCATGTCACTCAATACCAAATTTGTTGTATATCAAGCTAATGAAACGGCCGCGACCGCGCCATGAGCGTGGCATGCAAGTCATGTCGCACATGACAAGTCATGATTTCCATATAACCATTTGTCATTTATGTTCGTCATAGAGTGATGTCACTCAATACCAAATTTGGTGTATATCAAGCTAACGAACTGGCCGCGAGCGCGCCATGAGCGTGGCATGCAAGTCATGTCGCACATGACATGTCATGATTTCCATATTACCACTTGTCATTTATGTTCGTCATACAGTCACGTCACACAATACCAAATTTGCTGTATGTCAAGCTAACGAAACGCCCGCGTGCGCGCCATGAGCGTGGCATGCAAGTCATGTCGCACATGACATGCCAAAATTTTCATGTTACCACCTGCCACTTATGTTCGTCATACAGTCACGTCATTCAATCCCAAATTTGGTGTATATCAAGCTAACGAAACGGCCGCGAGCGCGCCATGAGCGTGGCATGTAAATCATACTTTTCATGACAAGTTAGTCATGATTTTCATGATATGACCAGCCATTTATGTTCGTCATACAGTCATGTTATGCCATACCAAATTTGGTATAAATCCCAATAACGATGCGGCCAGGAGAGCATAAAGTCGTAGGCGGCTAGATAGATAGATAGATAGATAGATAGATAGATAGATAGATAGATAGATAGATAGATAGATAGATAGATAGATAGATAGATAGATAGATAGATAGATAGATAGATAGATAGATAGATAGATAGATAGATACGCTCAAAGTCGCCGAAGTTCGCTAAGAAATGCTTCGCATTTAAAAAACCTGCACAGTATTATCAGCCCACATCACTTGCGGCGGTCATGCGCACGGGACGTGTACCGAACTTCTTTTTCCGTCAAGGCAATGGACGGGACACTCATGCAATTATCGCCAAGTCTCGCGATTTCTGCTGCCTCTATAATTTCACGCGTTACTTGAGAGCCGCATCGCCCCACCACTCGACACCTCTCCAAAACGGGTTTGCACTCAACAGTGTCACATGAAGGGCTAAGTGCCTGCTGTTCATTTGGCGAACATTGTTGCTGTGTTCGCGCAGCCGGCAGTTCATGCATCGGCTGGTTTGACCGACATACTGTCTTCCGCATGTCAGCGGGATGCTGTAGATCACGCCCTCTACACATTCCGTGTGGCGGTTCCGATGCTTCACCTGGCAACCAGGTTGTTTCTTTTCCAGCGATGTGGTTTTCGCGGCAAGCCGGGAGAGCTTCTGGAGAGCACTGAATGTCACGCGAACATGAACACGTTTGGCTGCCTTTTTCAAACGCTGAACTCCACTTTCCCTTATTCTCGCGGGCGCGCCCCAAGATGGAGATGATGATGTGCAACGAGGAATGGTCCTGCTCTTACGCCGCTCCTTTACGTAGACATTGGTGCTCTGACGTCGCTCACCGTATCACTGTTAATCAAGTTCTGATTAAATACTGGCTATATCCAAAAAATCTGACGAAAACTGTCCTGCCTGTTTCGTGGCTATATTCAGAACTTTAAGCGGGACCTGATTGGGAGCGTAGCACGCGACATTGCGAAAATTATTCGAGGCCACATGTGTAATTTGTGTAATCTGCTGTTCAACACATGAATGAAAGCTGAACGATATAATAAAACAACCAAACGGAATGTGAGCGCGTTTTTATTTTTTGTTATTTCGAATCGCAGCGAGATGCTATACACTAATCGGCCTCCGCTTCGCCTGCGTTTGTCTTCGCGCCGTTCCCAAGTCGTGCCGGCGCCAGCCCTGACAAGGCTTGGCGTGTTTTCGGTGCATCGTCTCTGACAGTAGCTTCAGTGGTGCGACTCGGTGTGTAGCAGTAAGGATACATGATCCGTGCCAGCCTCTTCAAACGTACGGTCACTGAGAGAGTCACCCCAAAGAAACAGGCAATACACTACCGAGAACGCCGAAAAGACACAACAATGATGGCATACGTGCACGATCAAGCTCGGGCACGTCATGCGCACGTGACCTCGCGTGCGCATGACGTGTTGATGCGTATGCGTCATGTTATCTTCCGGCTCCAATACCGAAGATGGCAGGGAAGGAATTATGCTTGCGATGGCTACACGGGGCGAGTAGCAAGGGTAACAATCTTGCCTCCTCGCATGATGGTTTCGTGGCTCGTAACGAACAAATTCGAAAAATTATCGTGGTACAACGCTCTTCATTGGGTACGCAACAGCTTCCAGTGTATAACTTCAATTTCTTATGTGGCCTGGTGAGGGGCCCCTTAAGAAGTAAATTACAAATAAAACAAAAGCCGCGGGCACATCACATTTTCTTACTTTTGATCCACACTCTCCTTTCCCCTGACGGCTCCCCACTGTTCTGAATTCGTTCTCCACCTTCCCGCGGCTACACAGAGGGACCTCCTGTTCCCTTCCCACCTCCACACCCAGGTTTTCAGGGCGGATCTTCAATTCCTTCGGGACACTGGACAACCGTCTATAAAAGCCGCTAGGCTCGTCCTCGGCCATGGACGCCACTGTCCTCTTCTTCTTCCCTCTTTACTTCTCCCTCCCCACTCCCCTGCCGACGCTGAGACATGCTCCCATTTACGGCGGCAGAAATAGCGTCTTTTCCTCTCCTCCTTCTTCTCCAACCGCTCGCGCCATGTCAGCGCAGTCGCGTATATATTGTGGCCGCCGCGTCCCATTTCCCTACTGCTAGCTGTTGTGTTTCGGAAGTTGGTTGAACTAGAGGACTGGGTTGAACCTCTTTGAGTTCGGAAAGGTCAATGTTGCACTTTGAAATGAATAACGGTCTCAAACCGCAGTCGAAAACGAAAGTTGAGCTTAAATAGTGTTCATATAGGCGCCTATTTTGAAAATAGGCATTTATAGGCAGCTATCGGCATTTAGGCTCGAACGCCGGAAATAGGCATTTATAGGCACTATAAAAACACTACAAAAGCCCTTCTCAACCTCTAATTCATGATCATATATCAGAGTGGCACGATAGGAACGCAAGGAAAAAAATAGCCACTTGCCTAAAATCCGGTCTGTAATGATCACTCATGCATGACTACATAAAAAATAAGGGAATACACAAGTTTCAATACCGTTATACGGCATATTTTTGACCATCGGTTCTTCGCCATTCGTCAAACATTTTTGGTGTGTCATAAAATTGCGTGCTCGATACGCGACGTCACAAATGTGGGAAACCTGGTGGGGTAGTTGAAATGACGTGTGCACACTAAACACTGTTGGAGTAGCTGGGCAATGTGTCATTCTGAATGGCTCAATTCAAAAAGGCTGCCCGCCAATCACATTGGCAATGACTACTTATAGCAGCTGGCGAGACGGATTTATATGAGTACAACAAATATTTTGAGTTCTAGTATAACGATCTTGAGCTGAAATTTGAGCGTGTATTCAACTCTGTGAATTCATCCTTGCTGAGAGAAAGAGAGAGAGAGGGAGGGAGGAAGAGAAAGAAAGAGCGCGGTGCGTTTGTGTTTCTCCCGTGCGAGTTGTATTTTGCCCTATCCAAGTCAAGTCGAGATTACCAAGACCAACTAGCCCGGCTGTCAATTCAGTCTTCTTTGTCCAGAAAACCGTGAACCTTGACCATTTCCCTGGTCCGGTACATCAAGTTGCGGAAGAAGCATGCAATTTGTTCTAGAAGGATCCGTTGATGGGCTAGTTGGTACATGTCTTGATATATACTGAGTATGTGCAGCGCAAGGAAACGAGAAGACACATAGACTGGCGCTGTTCCAACTGTTTTATTGAAAAGCATGAAGCCTTCTTTTATACATGCGCACGTGTTATCCTGCTCCTGATGCATCATGGGTTGGCATACAAAAACTGCATCTCTTTGTCACTTAGATAAACACTTGCCGTACTGACGCACTTGATAACAGATTCCCTAATATTAGCTGCCTCCATAATTTCTCGTTCTGTCTTAGTTTTTGCACGCTTGACAAAGGTCGCTTGATCAAAGTGTGGAGTGCATTTACAACCATTGCAGTGATCTGCAAGATGCCCTCCTGATTTGTTTTTTACACTCAAAAAATGCTCGCGTGCTCTGATGTTGAAACATCGGCCTGTCTGCCCAATGTACTCCTTTCCGCAGCTAAGCGGTATCTTGTATACCACGTGAGTCACACAGTCGGTATAACGATGAGCATGCTTCTTCGCGCAGGTTTTCTTCTTTTCTTTGTTCAGCAAAGGACAAATCTGGGCTAACTTGCACGGCGCTGAAAACACCACTTTGACGTCATATCTGTGGGCAATCTTAAAGGACCCCTGACAGCAAAAGTTTTGTTTGCGACTTTTTTACAGTAATTTGTAGCTTTGCGTCTGGTAATGCCGAAATTGAATCGTAAATGCTCTAACGCATCGTATAATTAATGCTAGCGTCGTTAATTCAGGACGATTTTGCTTCAGTTCGAAACGCCCGCCTAAATACCATAAGAAACTAGCGCCCCAGAGCGGGGAAGCGCCTGAGACTACATGCGCTCAAGCTTCGGTGACGTTGAACTGCCGTTTCCAAATAGGGTGACCCGAGGGCGGTGAAGAATAAAACGATGTGGGTGCGTTGAGCGTGTCCCCCCTCAGGAAAAAGAAAAGCATTCCTGGCGCAAGCAGCCAAAACCACCTTGAGAGCAGCCCGACAACAGAGCAAGAGGGGTGACGAAAAATTGTCCTCGCCGGGTGCCAATCGGGGTATTGTGCGCACCCCGAAAATGTTCTCCGATGCCGACCATACTTGCTTGACCTCTGCAACGTCACGAGGGGAGCCTCTGTCTACGTAAAACCACGGAAAATGTCGATTTTACCAGACTACTCGGATGAGCACTCACCTTTACTTTAAAACCAAATTAAAATATCTGATAGGGAACGCACCCCCCTAATAATCGGTGAGAAGTGCCCCCGCATGCAAGAGTCTCAAACGACCCAAGCACCTCGAGTTTCCAAATTTGGTGTCGGGGGTCCTTTAAGATTGTAAGAAAACTTGTGGATGTATGGTATCACCTGAGGCCTTCGTCTATATTTTTCTTTTTGCTGGTCAGTTACGAGGAAACTGCGCGAAAAAAACGTGGACAAAGGAAGAAACAACAGCACAGGCGCATATGCGCCTGTGCTGTTGTTTCTTCCTTTGTCCACGTTTTTTTCGCGCAGTTTCCTCGTAATGTATCACCAACTCGCCCAACAGTCCGCTCTTGCTGGTCAGGTTCCTTTTTCTTTATATCCTGTAAAACTGATTCACACACGGCACTGACAAGCGAAGAGGGAAATCCCGCGGCGTTTAACCGTTTCAACTGATTATTCAGGCTGTCTGTAGTGGTGTGTATGCAGCTTTTTGCTAGTGCAGATTTCACGCTTGACAGCGCAATCCCCCTTTTAACAAGTTTAGTGTGCGCGCTGTCATAAGGCAGAAGGCTCTTCTTTGTCCTGGGGTTATACATATAGCAAACATGGTCATTGTTGAAGGTTAGCTTAAGATCTAAAAATTGCATACAGCTGTCACTTGGCCTCTCACATGTGAAGGTTAGACCACATGATTCAATGGTAAAAACGCTGGTGATCGTCCCGACAATATTGTCATATTCTGTGGAACTCAATTCGGGCAAAACTACTAAATAGTCGTCTACGTATCTAAAAATACTAATGACTTTTGAGTCAGCGATCCGAGCATTTACACGCCTGTCAACAGAGGCTAAAAATATGTCACAAAGTATCGGTGCGACTGAGGACCCTATGCATATGCCACTTTTTTGCACGTATTGTTGTCCATTGAAAGAAATGGCGGTTGACTGGAGGTAAAATTCTAAAAGATCCAAGAAATTTGCACTGCTTAAGCCGGTAGAGTTCTGGAAGCTGAGCTCCCCCGAATGTTCAATACACTCACGTGCTGCACTGAAGAGGCCTTGATGTGGTATAGAGTAGAAGAGCTCCTCGACATCCAGCGAGAAGGCGGAGCCGGCTGAATCCAGTGTACCCCTCTCCAACAGTTGAACCAGTTCACTTGAACTTCTTATCATGAAAGGGTCATTGATTGCTAGCGATTTCAAATGGCGTTGAAGATAAACACTGACCTGGTGCTGCCAGGTGCCCTTTTCGGAAACGATCGCCCTCAGAGAACAATCCACTTTATGAGTTTTTGCTGCAAAAAACACGGCGAGGTTAAGGTTTTCAGCCTTTTCTACGGCTTTTCTCAGGTTTTCTAGGCTTGTTTTCTTCAGTAGCTTGACGGCAGATTTCTTTTGCTGTTGTGGCTGGTTGGGAACGGTTACGAAGTTCTTTTCAACTGGCTTCAGGGCTTTTCACTCAAAGTGGTCATCGGGCATTACAAGGAAGCCGCCCTCTTTATCAGCTCGCAGTGCTACTAATCCTTGTTGTTTGAGGAAATTCACGACCTTCATTATAGGTGGTGTTTTTCTTCGTCTTAGATTTCCATTCTTTAGTATACTGTCAACCCCTTCCCCTATGGCTCGATCACGGTTGTTTTCTTCAGCGCGATTCGCTACATCTCGCACCATAGCAAGGTACTGGTGTCGCGAAGGCACGGGTTCATAGCTGTATTTTGGGCCTTTGTCCAGAATCTTGACAACGTCTGCAGGTAGCTTTGTTCCAATCACCGTGGTGCTTGGGGCCTTCTGTGTCTTCGGCCCACTGGGAGTTACGCTCAAGCGTGCACGCTGCCACATGAATTCAGTCACTTGAGCTGCCACCTTCTTATAATCAGTATACTGTCTACAACCGGCCAGTCTATGTCGTTTATGTGTCTTCTGTTGTCTTCGTTTCCTTGCGCTGCACATACTCAGGAAGCATGAAAGTTGGCCTTCTCGATGTGCTCAAGTCCACTGCCTTATTCCTCGCTTTGTTCCAAGCCTGTGTTAACGCTCCAAACTGCCATACAATAAGTAAGGCGAACAGATTAAAGGGGTCATGACATGGTCACCCAACAATTTGCGGTTTTTGGCGAAAAGCGAAGGTAGAGGGTCAAATATGCTTGAACACGTGTGAAAACTGGACTGTAAAAGATTATTTCAGTCCAAAATAAGCCGGGGAAGTCGTTGGCTGTAAACTCCGCCCACCGCCGGCGACCGCCATTTTTCCATGGCGTGCGCGACGTCACTAACTGTGAGGAGCAGTGACGTCGTCTGCTACGTTCCACACGCGGTCAGTGTGTTCACTGCGAGTGTTGCTCTGTTGCTGTTTCAACCGCTGCAAGTCACTTAGTTCCAGAGGCAAGTTGAGAAAAGCAGAAATAGCTTGTTTGCACGCGCAGCTGAACATGGAACACGGAATGCAGACCGTGCAGACGCTCCCACAGCAAGCTACTCGTTACGTCACGGCTAGCGAGCGTGCCAGTGTTGCCAGACTCTCAGGCCGCTCGCTCGTTTATAAAAATATTCAATTATAAATTAACGGCACGACCAAATGAGCCGAAATTTCGCCAGCTTGTCTGTGAACGTACAAGGATCAACCTACATAACACAGATTATGGTCGCAAAATTGGGTGTCATGGCCCCTTTAATCGGAAACGAAAGCGGAAACCTTCTTTAGCTCCCCCCATTGCGGCCCAACTGAAACACTCGACACTTCTACACACTCATCGACTGATAACAAACTTGATATAGAGCAGCGGTAATGCTATTCCTTTCCGATGAAAGAAAATTAATTTGTTGAAACAAGAAGAGCGTTTGATAGGTCCTTAAAACGTTTACGTCGTATTTGCGTCGATGATTATGTAAATTTCAGGCCCGGCAGAGCAGAATAAAGTCATGACACAATGCTCTAACGTTACAGAGCCCCTAATCAGCGATAGACCTTTCTGCAATGCTGTAGCGCACAGCGCGCAAGCGTCGCATAGGCGGCCCGCACCGCAGCGAACCTACAGTGCGTGGTCGTGATACACGGATGACAATCTCTACAGCAGCATTGTAAGACGAATTTCATCATATAATTAAATTATTGCTGCGTAGAAGTAAAACTTTTCCTGAGTTGATGGTTTCCCAGTGTACAGCCGAAAGTGACCACTGTCGAAAGTGGGGGGGCTCTGCCCCCCTAACTTTTCTCAGTGGGAAAACTAGCGCCCCCCCTTCCCCCCCCCCCCCCCCCCCCGGTAGATACGCCTATGCTCATGCTTAGGCACATGCACTTGGGTGATGAAGTCAAATTAAAATTACATGCTTCCACTTGTTTGGAAGGGTATACAAAGGAAATTTATTTCATAAAGTTTAATCGAAGTCATTGGTGTAGCCAGGGGGTGACACACTGGGCCCGTGCCCCCTCCCCCTTCCCCCCCCCCCCCCCAGAACTTTTTTTTTTTGCCATGGCACACAGACCCCGAAATGACACTCGATCACATCTGCCCGCCCGGTCTCCACTTCAGATGAAGGGGTTGCCCATCCCTGAAAAAAAATTTCTGGCTACACCCCTGATCAGAGTGAGTTGTTTAAAGAGTTACATTTTTTTTATGTCGATCATCTGCTGTGTCCTTAGACGTCAGCTCGTCGTTCTGCTGCACTGCGCCAGGCACTTTTTTGGGGCAAAGGAAAGAAGCAGCGGCCACGCGTATGGTAAGATTATGCGCTGCTTTTTGTATTTTGACGCTTTGACAAGCATTCATCGGCTTTCTGCATTGCCACTGATCCACCAAGTTTCAGATGGTTCGTTCAGATGTATATTGTTATAGTATAATAAAAGCCCATAACAAACGCTGGCGATGCACTTTTTATTCTCTTTTGTTGTTATTTGCAGCTCCCTTAAACGTGACTCGCACACACTGTGCACAAGTTTTCATCATGAGCAAAGGTAAACTTTGCTCTGGAGATCGCGGCGCCAATCAAATGCAGATTCCGCAGGTCGTCCTTTGGCAGCATCCCTTGGAAGCCGTACTTAACATAGGCATTGTAAATGCCGAGTCTACAACTTCCTTGTCATATTTTACACGGAGAGCTTGCAAAAAAAAAGTGAAAGCGGTCAATACTTAAAGGGCGGGGCCACCTTACAATTATTAAGCTGAGGGCTTTCACTCTCCAAGACAGCACATTTAAAATGCAACACGGCAGAAATAAAGCAAGTGGGGACTGATTCGTTTCTAGAAGTGATCACAAACAGCATCGCATAAAAACCAGTAAAGAAGCAATTTACCACTTGCAAAACAACAAAATTACTTCTGCTCTTATTTCTGCAAGCTCGACAAAGCTTGAGAAAAAAATCCGAGCACTTCTGAAGGCGCAGCATCATGCTCTCTGAGTGACATATCTGTAGCTACTGTGTGACGCATCTATAACAGCCAAATTTCAATATTACTTCTGAATACTGGTGTGATAGTAGTGTATGTACTTTTTTTAAAGGGAGATATTGGGCGCGAGACTCACCACTGGAAAAACTGGTGCCGCCGTCGTCGTGAAAAAGCTAATACCAGAGTCCTTCTCTGCTAATACCCTTATTACACGAGCACGCGAAACTCTTATACATAAACGGTCTTTTACAAAGACTTTTTAATGAAGAGGCGTTGCTTCGCAGACACACGGCACCTAGAATCTCTTCTTAGTGTTTTTGTCCAAACTCGCTACCGAAAGCATTGCGCTAGCTTTGAAAACAGAACCAGGCAAAACAAAATTACACATCTCAATCTACAAAGTCTGCGTCCCTCTCCAACCATTGTAGCTGTTGCTTCTTGCATGCGTCCAGAGCTCTTCAGTCACCGGCGTTCGCCATACCTGTTACGATGCTCCGATGAGTTCAACCTGCTTATGAGAGGTCATAAGGGAAT
>JALIZH010010241.1:80000-127926 GCA_030522465.1 Rhipicephalus appendiculatus | reverse complement strand
CTTAAGCAACGTGCATCGTTAATTAAGTAATACAGACTGACTGAACTCAAGTATGCCACCCTTGACCAGTGCCCGCTTCCGAGAAGATGAGCTGCTCGACCCTGCCAGGTGCCTCGAGCCCTGCTAACCTTCATGAACAAAACGCGTTTGGCCTCCCGTTTATTAACACCTTTACGTGTTCCTACTTTATATTTTTTCTATGTTTTCTGTCCTGTACTCACCTATTTCCTACATATTTCATCTTTCTTACTTCATATCTTGTTTCCTCAGCTTATTCTGTCGTCATAAAGATATAGGTAGAAGTTGTGTCTCTTCAGATGGAAATTGTCGACCTGCTTCCTCACTATTTCCTGTATGCCTTTGCATGTTGGCGAATATTAGAAGCGTAGCCAGGAATATTTTTTGAGGGAGGGAGGGGGGGGGGGGGGAGGTTTAGTCATGTGTGCGTACATATATACCCATGCAAGGTTGATAAATTCGGGGGGGTGGGGGGTATTTGAACCCCTCCAACTACCCCCCCTGGCTACGCCAAGCGGCGAATACATATCAAATACTACTATTAATACTACTACTACTACTCATAATAGTGATGACAATAATAATAATAATAATAATAATAATAATAATGATAATAATAATAATAATAATAATAATAGTAATAATAATAATAATAATAATAATAATAATAATAATAATAATAATAATGAATAAATATAACTGCTTTCGTAGCAAGAGATGCATTCGGCTACGCCAACCGGTACCACGGCAAGGGAGTCAAGACGAGCCTGAGATTGGCTGGCATCATGAGCGGTGCCGGTTTCATCGCACCGTTGCTGAGAGCAGCGAACCCCGCTAAGTTCTTGCTCCAGCTGGGCCTCATTGACGTCCACGGGAGGAGACAGTTCGACGAGAAATTCGCGCAGATAAAGGAATCGGTGGAAGACGAAGAGATCCTCGTTGCTATCTTACTGCTCAGGTTGGTGCCACGGCTGCCTACACTTTATTTGTCTTTTATTAATAATATTTAGGGCTGCACGTGCGAAAGTAGTCACATGATTAAGGGCACGCCGCAGTGCAGAGCTCCACATTAATTTTTACCACGTGTTATTTAGGTGGTTACACCTTAAGAGACAGGAAGAGAGCAGAGTGGGTCAGGCAACAAACGGGGGTTAAGGATATCATAGTTGAAATCAAGAAGAAATGGACATAGGCCGGGCACGTAGCACATCGGCAGGATAACCGCTGGTCATTAAGGGTAACTGACTGGATTCCAAGGAAATGCAAACGCGTGAGGGGGGAGACAGAAAATTAGGTGGGCAGATGAGATTAAGGAGTTTGCAGGTATAACGTGGCCAGAAGCGTAGCCAGAAATTTTTCTCGGGGGGGGGGGGGGGGGGGGCGTTTAATCATACTTTATGTATGTTCGTGCTTGCATGGCAGCAGAAAGCACAGGACCGGGTTGATTGGCGGAACATGGGAGTAGCCTTTGCCCTGCAGTGGGCGTAGTCAGGTTGATGATGATGATGATGATGATTTAGGGGGTTAAAATCGTAAACCTATGCGCAATTCTTGCATTTCGGCTGCACCGAAGTAACAGAGCGCCCAGTCCGCCGCGGTTACGATGTTCGGCTTCTGACCCGGAGATCGCGGGGTCGATCCCGGCCGCCGCGGTCGCATTTCGATGGAGGCGAAATCCTAGAGGCCCGTGTACTGTGAGACGTCAGTGCACCTTAAAGAACACCAGATGGTCGAAATTTTCGGAGCCCTCCACTACGGCACCCCTCATAATCATATCGTGGTTTTGGCACGTAAAACCCCAGATATTATTATTAACAGAGGGCCTAATTATAGCAGTGCCTATTTTAAATTGAAACGCTCAGATGTAACATATGTAATGTAGATTCTACCCAAAGCAGGAAAGCTTTGAACTTTGGCCGTAATGGGCAGCTCTGTGAAGGAATACATCTGCTTTGGTCGGGATGCGCTCGGCCGAAATATACGATAAAATGGTCATTAAAAACATTTTTTTAACGTCTGGATGCACTACGGCAAACATGCCATTACATTTACAGCGGTTAAGCTAGAACAGCGTTCCAATAAACACTGAGCAATCGTGCCATTTCCACAGTTCAAACAATAGCTTGTTTCGTGCGCCCCAGCGTTTGGGGCACTCGTAACTTAGATCGCCATTCCTCATATCTCATTACGTTCATGGTGGTGAGACCTGAGGAATAGAAAATCGTAAAATATTAAATTGTGAGATAGCAGAAATAAACGCCTTGTTTTCGCTTGCTTTACTTTACATTGCGGCATTAATTTTATATATAGAACAGCTGCGTGTACATTAAACACCACGCAATATTCACGAAACATCGTGTTGGCGCTCACTAGTTCACTACAAAACAGACGACGCTCTCCAGTGCTCTACTCACGCAAATCATTACAATCACAATTTGTCTTGACAAAGCTGCAAACTGTTGTATTCTGCTGTGCGGTACCCTAATGAAAGCTTTCAGTGCGTGTCTCATTAAAGACCTCACAACTGTAATACTTAGACAATTTACGTCACTTACAGAGTGTATTTCTAGGCCCCTGTACGGCCACACCGGCCTTTCTATTGTCATTGGTCACACTGTTTCTCCAAAGAACAAATTTCTTGCCACTGCTTGGTGATCCTTACTCCTTGCGAGATAGAACACTACATAATGTCATCATCCCTAAAAAATCATTCCTCCCTTGCACACGTAACTTAGTCCGCCGTAACGCTCCCATGAAACCCTACATGTTAACGATCTTAAATCTAAACATTAGTCTGTAGACAAGACTTTACATTCAAGCAACGCAATGTACCATGCTTTCCTGCAAAGAAAAAGCATAGTGCTAATATGTTAAGACTACCGCAATATCTGGTGATGGATGACCTGGCTTTATGTGAGTTCGTGATGGTCACGGCTACTATTTTCATTTTTTCTTTACAATTTTCCATTGTTTCGGTTTATTTTGCTGTCTTGCACCTGTAGATGTCTCTTTTCTAAGTCGAGATTTGCGACTAAGCAACTTCTTCGAAGGCACTGCGAGATGCGCGAGCGCACGGCATTAGTGTTTTAGACTACTACTTCTTCTTTAATACACCTACAGAGTCGTATATATATAATAGGTATATAGATAGAGATCAAACCTGTGAATGGGGTAGCCAAACTAGCTGCCACGCGCAGAACAGCAGAAAGCCATAGCTACACTTAATGGCGTCTAAACAGCGCTTCTTGTTGCTCTCAATTTCCAGGGAGGTCTTCATCAAAACTGCAGACGGCGGCCCGTCGCTCTTCGAATCGCTGACAGGGTACAGTCACAGGGCGTCGGCACTCCGCTCCACAGAGCCGCCGGAGTTTGCGACCTACCGGAAGTACGTCACCAGCGACGACTTCAAGAGGGCAGTTCACGTCGGCATCAATGCCACTATGGACCGCCAACGCAACACTGTGAGCACCAGTCTCTACTCGTACGACGCCTTTAAGGACATCAGGGAGCTCGTGGCGACAGTGCTGGACAAAGAGCGAGTGCTCGTGTACGGTGGGAACATGGACGTCGTATACCCTGCGGATGACGTCTACGGTTTCTTGAGGTCGCTGCAATGGAAAGGCGAGGAGGACCTGAGGACAGCGAGGAGAAGACCGTACAAGAACTCATCGAACGCAGGAGGTGAAGTGGTGGGCTACAAGATGATCGTCCGGAACTTCACGTACGCTCTGCTCGTGAATTCTGGTCACTACGTGTCCTTGGACAGTCGCCAGGCAGTAGTGGATCTGTACAGAGACTTTGTGTACTTCAACGCCACTTCTACTTAGAGAGCCAGTTCAATGTTGCCCTCATATTCATAGAGCCTTTTAAGAATGGTGCGACGGTTGATCCGTCCACTTGCCGTGCAGGTGCCACTAGAACACGGTCCCCATCTCTTGTCGACCTACAAGGCAGTGCAAACGCTCTTGTGCTTTTTTGAGGACGAAGGGCTTGTGCGAAAGCCTGTGACTTGTGGTACAGTCCAGCATACATCGGTGAATTGAGTGCTCTTTATTTTCCCTTACCTTATCCTCCTCCTCCTCCTCTTCTCTCTCTCATCTTTTCCCCTTCTACATTCCCCCCATTGCAGGGTCGCAAACCGGACGCTTTTCTGGTTGCCCTCCGTGCCTTCTTGCCCGTCTGTTTCCTGTGTATCTTGCTTCCTTGAACAGGGAGCCTATGTGCATTTGTAAGTGGCAACAACGCTTTTCCCTCTACCACCCACGTAGACTTGTCCGCGAAATGTAGGTCTGTGTTGCGCCGAAAAGTCTGCGTAAGTTTAGTTATCACACCGTACGTCTGCCGAAAACACAACCACGTGGACTGTCTCTCCATCTATCATCGCGACCACGTTATGTGAACCACCTTATATCAGAAGTGCGATGGCCAGCACAAATGCAGTACGAATGAAGATCTGGCATGGTCAATGCAAATCCAGTACAAATTATCTGTTGAATTCCCTAATTGTTACACGCCGGTCCTTATTCCAATAAGCCTCAAGACTTCCCCGTGCAACACCATACCGCCATGGGTAACGTCATCATTGTTTTGATGTTCTTTTTTCCTTAGAATTCCTCCTTCTATGGCTCACACATGTACCCGATCATAGATTAACTGCATTTTGTAACCGAATAGTGTAACGAAAAAAGTCAGTTTCGCCGCAAGGGCGAAGCAATGAATGCGATAGCAACAACTTGGGATTTCAAGTGAAGAACGCCAAGCAGATAGAAATTTGGAGCACGCTGCTCAAGCGCAAAGGACGCACGAAAACAACAAACACCGGACGAGCGCGAACTAACAACGTTCACAGCTCGACACTTAACGCTCTGCTCAAACACAAAGGGCGCACGAAACGTACGCACAGGTACACACAGGACGAGCGCGAACTAACAAGTGTGACAGTTGTTACTTCACCGTGTTCCAACAGTGCGCTTCTTTCGCGAACGGGGCCTCTGCAGCGAGCGAAATCACCTTTGTGCGCTCTGTAACCTAAACGCAATATTTCCGGCGAAAGCACACGACGTAAAACCACCCCCATTCCCTCTGCCAAGATAAGCGCGCGCGCACCGGCACGGGCGACTACGCCGCGAGGGCAAAGGGCAGGTTGAGGAGCCAATGCATCGCAACGAGTGGCGTCCAGCGCGCACTTCGCGCCTTCTCGCTGGTTCGCTGGTAAGGCAGAGAACAAGCTGATATTCCCCCGAGATTGGCGTACCGCCAGCGGTGAATGGTGTATATGAATGGCTCGCCGTTAGCATGCTGAAGGACGTGCGCTTCTGTGGCCTAGGGGTTAGCGCCGCGCGCTGCGGAGCGAGAGGTCGTCGGTTCGCTTCCGCGCGTCGGAAAATCTTTTTCTGAATTATTTTTCTTCGTGGCTTTTATATTTATACATATACATATACAGGTCATGACGGCGACGGCGACGCCAACGCCGACGCCGACGGCAAAAAGCAGCCGAGAGTGTCCATATAATTGCTATCGCAATAAAACAGGAGTGCGCCTGCGTGCCTATTTCGATTATTGAATTGCAGAACGTTATAAAAAACGCTGGGAGACCTTCGCCGGTTTGAAAATGTATCTACGAGGCCACTTAAGGGCTGTTGCGCCTCGTGAAGGCGGCTGGACTAAAGGACGTACACCACCTCCCGTGAACACACAGCGAGTGCACCCGTCCTAACTTTCTCTTTTTTTATTAGTGGTAAGAGCAACGAGTGACACCCTTGTTGCTCTTCCAAGCACTTCCGGTCAAGCAGTTATATCCGGTTTCCCGAATATTAAAAAAAATGTCTTTTAAAAAAAATAGAACTGGTGCGAAATAGGTGGTTCAAGTTAAGCGCTATATTGGATATATTATATCGGAGCATAAGCTTACTTAGGATAAAACCCAAAATACTTCAGAATAAGTAATGAAAATTAATTCAATGAGTTGATTGAAATAGTAGCCTTTTTTGTGAGCAACTGGGATCGTTGTGACCCCTGGCGGAGCAGATCTCAACCACGAGCTTCTTTCTACCTGGCCTCTAAGATCTTCTTCGGCGATGCGACGAAACACGAAGTTAACCCCAGGAGTACACCAGGGAACATGAATGCCGAGGTGCGGGTGCCACTGCCGTCACCTAGGTCAAGTAACAGGGTCACCTTCAATTATTTTATTTCTGTCTCTGTTCGACAGTGTTCCGTTGCGCATATTATCCAACCGTTCGCGGCATAGGTCATCATCCCTACCTCTTCCTTTTGGCTACTTATCCTTGCAAAAATAAATAAATACTCAGACATGCATATTTTTTTCTCCGCGTCATATTCAATAAAAATCGTTGCAATACTGATCCTTGCAGCGTGCGGATAGTACTCTCTCACCACGCAACTAAATAAAAAAAAAACTCTTACCGCAATGTCTTTTACTATTATATGGTCACGGTATTGTACCATAATAGAGTTACCCATGTTAAGACGTCTCGTTCTCCGTCAAGTTTGACGGGTACTAAGAGAAAGACAACTGTGTGTTTAACGACGTACAAAGAGTACACATGTGACAGCCCCAGCCTCAATCATACAGCTCCGTTTATCTCCGATTCAAAAATAGATACTGAACCACAAACCGCCACGGTGGATCCACTGCATCCCTCTATGTCCTTCTTCTTTACGTTCAAGTACTCCATTTATTTACACCATGTTTACCATTCCTTGGTAAATAGGATGTTCCGTCTCATTCGCGAATTTCGTCCAGTAATATGAACCGAGTAATCCGCTGGTAGCGTGAGCTGTTTCAATATTTGCCAGGCACACACGTATGAGGCACGCTACTAGTTATTACTCAGAGCCTTGCTAGACATTCTGTACCGTGTGGGGTTACACTGCTGATATTTGTTTTATTTTATAAATTCTTCAGTGGAGCTGTTAAATTTGAACTCAAACGAGAGGAATATCGTCTGCAGCCTAGCGAAGGGATGGTGAGGAGGAGGGAAGACAATGAAGCATGGCATAGCCATGTATGACATAGTGCAACAAGGGGGGGAAAGAGGTAAGTGAGGATGAGGAGTGATGTGAGAGTGAGGAGCAGGAGGGGAGAGAGGCCAAAACATAACATAGCCATGGATAGTTTGTATAGCAAGGGGTGCGAAAGGGTGTTGAGCGTGAAAAGGAAGGATGTAAATGTGAGGACGATATAAATAAGGCGGGGGGACAGGGTAAAACATAGCATAGCCGTGTATACTAAAGTATGCCAAGGTAGTGGGAAATAAATGTGACTGTGAGGGTGAGCAGGATGGGAGTATATAGCAAGGGGGGTCGGAAAGGGAGGAGCGATGTTAAATAGTAAAGCATAGCATTGGACATGTATAGTATAGTATAGTATAGTATAGTATAGTATAGTATAGTAAAGCAATGTGGTTTCAAATAGAAGTGAGGGTGAGGAGGGAGGATAGGAGGAGGGTAGAGACTAGAGAGTACAGTATAGCCATG
Source organism: Rhipicephalus appendiculatus (assembly GCA_030522465.1). Taxonomy (NCBI): domain Eukaryota; kingdom Metazoa; phylum Arthropoda; class Arachnida; order Ixodida; family Ixodidae; genus Rhipicephalus; species Rhipicephalus appendiculatus. The sequence continues at coordinate 120,408 of JALIZH010010241.1, read as the reverse complement.
TATAGGCTAGTATAGCAAGGGGGTGGGAAAGTAAGTGAGGGTGAGGAGTGATGTGAGGGTGATAAGGAGGGAAGAGTGTAAAAGCACAGCATAGTCATGTATAGTATAGTGTAGCAAAGGATGGAGAAAATGAGTAAGGTTGAGGAGGGTGAAAAAGAGGAGTGGAATAGGGTAAAGTACAGCATAGCCACGTATAGTACAGTATATCAAAGGGGTGGAAGGAGGAGGTGAAGGTGAGGAGCAGGGATGTGAGGGTGAAAAGGAGGGAAAGAAGGAGGGAGGGTATAGCATAATATAACGGAGGCGAGTGGATGAGGGTGGCGAGTTCGATGTTGGAGACAAACAGGTGGTCAAGTGGAGAGGAGGTTCCTTCAGTGCTAAACCATGCGCACCTTCGCCTAGCTTCACATCACTTCGCATTTCATTGCTGAGGCTTCCCTACATCTCAGCTATACATTGGCCTTTACGACGTTAAGTCAGTAGAAGCCACGCACAATTTTATTTTTTCCGCAACGTGAGCCTTCCTGCAAAATAAAAACAAAGATTTGTAGGGCACAGTCAAGCTACATGACGCTATCATTCAGCTCTACTTTGACGTGCGTTCATTTCCGTTGGAATGCCACAGCAATGAAGTTTTAATAATGGTGGTGTTGTAGCGACCACTTAGCGAGGCTGCGGTTTAGCAGATATAATGCTTGTAGTGTTATTCGTAGTTCAAGATGTTTCTCAAAAAAAAAAAAAAAAGAAGAAAACGCCAGATCTTCACGGAATACGCAGCACATTCACAGCATAAGCTGGAAGAGTGGCCTTCATAAAGCCCGTAGTAAACGCTCACTGGGCGCCTACTGCAAGTACAATTTCGAGGTACCTACTACGCCAAGCATCATCATTTTCCGCAGTAGCGAAGTATAACACTACAGCATTTTTCCGCCTTAGCGAAGTACGCACTACGCGTCCGTAAGACAATACGGGCATCAGCAGATGCACACAGCTCGCTGCAGTGACCGCGTTTCCTTATACGCCAGCGTTTTGTTTATTTTACGCCAGGTCCAGGTCTTATGCTAAGGGGGAGAGCTTCTAGCCTTACTTCGCATAACATTCCAACTTGTCATCGCATTCATTGTAGAGCCCATGCGGTGAATTTTTTTTTCTTTCACGTCGTTCATCTTAAAGAGAGCAGCATTGTAGGCAAGTTGGTATTCCATTGCTTGAGTATTATTCCGAAACAAAAAAAGACATGGATGAAAGTGGAGAAGACACACCCAGCGCGAACCTTCAAGTAAATTCGGTGGCACAATAAATTTACTCGAAAAAATGCGCTGGGTGCGTCTTCTTTTCCTTCGGCCGTGTCTTTTTTGTTGCTGAAATATACTCAAGCCATTTATCTATATAAGGAAGCTGCTTCCGACAGGCGACATGCCAATATGGCATCGACTGCACCTATATACAACTTCGGCACAAGATAGCTACGCTTCGTAGATCCCAGCTGAAGTAATGAGTACAGGAACCATAGAACATCGTGCTTACAGATACAGAGAGTAGCAGACAGGCTAGCTTTCGTCGTACGTTCCTAATCCTCGCTAAATCCCGAAGAGCGCGCGGTGTTCTCGAAGAAGAGCAACCTTGATTGCGGACCCGAAAGGAATGCGTAGGTGCTGCATACGTGCAGTGCCCTCGGTAACTTTCACTCCGCGTTTCCAACTTCCGCTCCCTTTCTCCATTCGCCAAAGACAGCCCTTTTCCGGAGACCCCCGGATGTGTCTGTGTTGCTTTGCGGGGAAGTAACTCCCGACGGAGAGTTGGGTCAACGGCACCAGCCGGCCGGGCCACGGAGCCAATTTCCATTTCGTGAGTGGCACGGTGCCGTACCAACTCCCACGGCACGAGACGGGGAGACCTTTTTTCCCCCCCCTAGTCTTCTTCCCATCGGCTGCGCAATTTACCGCACGCTTTCTTCCGAGAAGAAAAAAAAAGGACGAAACGTGAAAGAGCGGCGATGGTTGCGAGGGGAGGAGGTGCGCGGCTGCATCGATTCCCGCCGGCTTCCCCCAGACGGCCTCGGTTCAATACGGCCCGATGCCGTGTTCCCTCGTGGCCAGGCACGGAACACATTGGCGGGCCGGCATTCGTTCCTTTTCGCCTCTTACCGACACGCCGGGGCTCAATTGCACCTCTATTGGAGGCGAAAGATGCTACGAGGCCCGTGCCACAATTCTTCCTTTTTCTCCGCCGAGACGGAGGAGCGCTTTTTGTGTACGTGTCGGCAGGCGTATAGAGGCGGCTCGGTTGCCCACTCTTTCCTGTCGTGCCTCCATCGAGCGGTGAAACCCGACGTCGTTGCGCTATAGAAGTGCGGCTGGAGGATGCATAAGACACCTTTCGAGAACTGATGGAGCGACCAGGGGAAGGCTCTGAGGCATTGATGTCCTTCATGTTGTTGTTGTTTGGTTTTTGCGCTGTCGATTCCAGCAGCAGTCTCACGCGTACGACGACGACGACTCGAGAATCCGAATGTAGGATTCAGCTATATATCATCTTCGCGTTATCTTATACTGCTGCTTATGCTGCAGAGACACGCTCTAAGAACTAGACAGCCAGCTCCTGTGGTATTGCGTCAACAGCGGTGTGGAGCCGTCAGTGGGCTCGAAAGCGTCGGCAGTGATATAGAACTTCCGTATAACCGAGACGCGACGTGAAACATTTCCTGTTTAGTTCGCGTATTCGCGTCGCATATGACGGGTAAGACTCACACGGTTGGGTCTGTACACGGTTGGGTCTGTACACACGGTTGGGTCTGTACACACGGTTGGGTCTGTACACACGGTTGGGTCTGAACAGTTGGGTCTATACGGTGACAGCGTCTTACCCTTTCGGCTAAACCCCAATAACAAGAAGAAAAATAACTCACAAGGTCCCCTATGCATTCGCAAAAGACAGGGGTCTCAAACACGCGGCCCGCGGATGTCTCTCTAGCGGGCCGCGGCTTCGCGAGCAATAAAATGTTTATGACATTGCAAAATGGTACTCGCATTATTTCCTCGCCTATTGCGATTAACAACGCTTTGTTCGCGCAAGCTACAGAGACGGGACTAGTCTCAAGCATTTTTTTTTTTCTCGTGAGGCACCCCATGGGGTCGAGTGGAAGAAAATCTCTATATTTCACAATCAGCGCCCAGATTTGAGTAATTCTGATGATCAGTATCGATACATTTCTCCAATGCTGACGTCAAATGCCCTTCAGAAACGATCCATATATGAGATACGGCAAATGCGTTTTTTTTTTCTTTTTTTTTTTTCAGAAGGCAGCGTTAAGTGACATTTCGCTACCCCCTCCCCCCCCCGTTCAACTATCTTCACTGTCCCGGCCCTTGCGGGGAGTAAATTTTGCGACGGCGGCCCAGCTAGGTGAAGCGAGTTTGAGACCCGTGGCCTGAGACAACTGCAAGGCGAAAGCCATCTACTCTTTCTTCTCATTCGATGTACGCATCCTCCCATGTCCCCCCTCCGAGACGTCTCTGCGTCAAGCGTGCTTTTTTCCACTGCCTCCAAGATCTTAGGCATAGCAAGCTTTCCACCCCTCACCTGCTTTTGCACCGCCTCCGTGATGCAGCCCGTCTTTGAACAAGCGGCGATGTCGTGCGATGACGCGGTCACGTGACGCCACGTACGTGACGTCACAAAATTCGGAGTCACGTGGTGAGTCATCAGGTGATGATGATCTTCCGCATCACTCGATCGTGTTCACGCCGATGCCACGGGATGCCGCTGGTTGGCCGACGGTCGATTGTCCTGTTTGATGAGGCATCCAAACTTTTCGCCTTATAAACTGAACGTTACAACCATTTGTTCTTGTTCATGAGGTGCAACCCCATGAGCCGTGACCAGATCTAATAAAGTGAAGCTTGGAAAATGGCATGTGAATCGCACGTGTTGCTGCAGTTGGCAGGCTTCATGGACCTGCTGTGGTGACCAGGTGTGCATCCTTGAAGCAGGGGCAGCGTTATTGTTCTCTTTCTTTCTTTCTTTGTTTCTTTCTTTCTTTCTTTCTTCCTTTCTTTCTTTCTTTCTTTCTTTCTTTCTTTCTTTCTTTCTTTCTTTCTTTCTTTCTTTCTTTCTTTCTGTCTTTATTTCTTTCTTTCTTCTTTTTCTTGCTTTTCTTTTTCCCCTGAAAGGGCCCCTCACTCGCCTCTGAAAATAAAAAAAAAACGGGCGAATTATTCTCTCCTGGCGCTTTTCGTCTTTTTGGCGCACCTCGTGACGCAGGTACAGTGATTCCCGTGACGTCTATATAGTACTTACTCTCGATTGGTCCATGTACGCGAAATATGAGATGTGAATTGTCTCCTGCACTGCTTTGCCACGCAGCCGCTCACGCGTTCTTCCTTGTCTCGCATGACTATCGCGCGCGGTCAACTAATTTCACTTCAATTTTTGCGTTCCCGACTGGCCAAGAATATATAACAGCTTGTAGCCGTAAAGCGCGAAATCTTGATAGGCTCAACGCTTGGTGCTGACATTGGACACGTGCTTTTAAGAAATAAGTGGCGAGGAGGAGATATCGCCTGTAAGAAGGGTAGCGAAGGCGAGGAGGAAATCAGTCCCTCGTCTTCGAACGCTGGGTGGTGAGGGACCCTTTAATCTTCCTCCTACTGTGAAGAGGTAGCAGACTGATGGCATCTTCATGAAATCGCACCGGTGCGCACCGGGGCGCTCTGTGCCTTTTCGTCCAATCATATAAGCGCCTAGGCATCTCGGTGCGCACCGGTGCGATTTGTCGAAGATGGCATGAATTGGCCTTGAGGGCCACCACTGGAAACGCCGGCGCCACCATCGGCGTGACGTGCTTGGCAGGATCACGTGGTCTCGGCGGCCGCGTCGGCTGCTTGCGGAGCGCTGCCGCGTGCTTTGTAAATGAGTTTCAAGTTCCCCCCTACGCTGCGGTCGGTACGAATACGGAGGTTTTCTCGCATTTTGAACCCAACTGAACCCATTGTAACAGGAGTGGCTGCCTCCGAAAGCGATGAACATGCTGCTCTTACTGCTCGGTGCCGTAGTGCCGGACGTACGCAAGGAAGTCCAGTTTAAGCCTGCACCGGTGCTCGTCGGACAAGAAACTGCGTGAAGAGTGTGTTGTGGTGCTAAGAACCGGCAAGCAGCGATCGGCTACGAGACATGTGTACAACAAGCACTTCCGCGACGAAAATTTTCGCTACTGCGTCGGGGCTGTCATGTTGAGTAGCAGAAAGTGCGCACTGCGACGATCGTCCGCGCGCACTTCCAGCCGGCTAATGGTGCTTATCTACCGCAGTATGGAAAAGGCGCTGCCTTTCCCATCCTGCGATACCATCTCAGAACGTTCCTGTGCGACCTCTTGATCGTCGGCCCCGTGCTCAGCGTCTACAATATGGGCTGTAGATACTTGAGTGACTGTTTAGATACGTTGGATTTGGATTTTAAACACTCGCAAGGTTCCTTGTACATTCCCCTAAGACAGGGGTCTCAAACACGCGGCCCGCGGGCCGCATGCGGCCCGCGCACTCCTCGCTAGCGGCCCGCCGCGCACGTGACAGTCTTCCTCCCATGCTTTTTTCTCAATAAGTTTTTGCATGAGCCACATAGACGTGACTGGTCCCAATCATTCTTTTCTTGAGGCACCTCATGCGCTCACCATGCTGTAAAGCATAACTGTTGAGCGAAAACTCTATATTTCAGTATGGACGTCTAGAGTGCAGTCATTCTGGCGATCAGTACTGATATGTTTCTTGAAACCTTGCATCAAATCTCATTGAGAATTGAGACCCATATACTATTACATATGGGATATGCTTGCTTTCAAATGGCAACGTTAGCCTGATATTTTGTTGAAATTCCCCCTAGCCACCCGCCCCCCCCCCCCCCCCCCCCCGTTTCGACCTCCTTCATGTCTCGGCCCTCGTGGGACTAAACGTCGTTACTGCGGCCCTCTAGCTGAGGGGAGTTTGAGACCCCTGCCCTAAGATGACCGGAAGGCGAAAGCCACCTTCTTCTCCTTATTGTCAGTCAATGTATTGATTCCCCGCCCCGCTCCAAAAAACTTTGTGCACCTAACGAGGTGTTGCACTGCCTCCGTGATCGGCCCACCGATCACGGAGGCTGTGCAAAGCGACGATGTCGTGTGAACACGTCATCATGTGACATCACGTTATGTGGCGTCATGGCGACGTCATGACGTCTTCCCAAATTTGGGTAGTCTGTGACGTCATGATGACGACATATGGTGACGTCATCACGTGATGGTGATATATATATATTTTTTTCATTACTCGTGCCGGCGTCGACGAGGCGGGGGCCGACGGTCAATCTTCCCTTTTTATGAGGCATCGAAGGTTTTCGCTTTCATAACCTATACGCGACGTTTGCTGATGGATGTACATCGCGAGCGAGTCAAATGCTGCGGCTGATGTGTGCTGCATTTATGTTGGCAATAACATTCTTTCAGTCAGTCGCGCATTCTCATGACGCAAACGCTACGTGCTAAAAAGCCCAAATTTACTTGTGCCACTCTCAAACGCAAGTTAGGCCTATCCAACCCCACGCATTTTTTTGGAGCCTTATTTATTTATGTGGAAAAGATGCCGCGCTGTTGTCGTTAGACTCGACATACTTCCCTAATTGCTGGGCAACTCGCCAAATAATGCTGGACATTAAAATTTTGCATTTCACTCTTTACGAGTTGTTGTTACCTTGCTTTGCAGCTGCAGGTTGCTGCAATAACTTCCCTTTCTTTCACCGCTATTTCAAGTTCAGGTAGGTCCTTGTTCACATCGAAGTTTGCAGAACAAGTGCGGCGAACTTTACTGTATTTTCATTCGTTTCCTTGGCGTTGTATGCTACTACATGGCCTCGTAGACCACTTCTTTCCCATCAGCAATCTCGAAGTGGTGAAGCTTTGGTCTATGAATTTGTTGATGGCAGAGGGCGGCAAGTTCAGTGGAATACAATGGAAACAATAATTAAGCAACATATTAAAAAACGCATCGCATTTTATCACGTTTTGTGTGACCACCAAACGAAACGAACACACTGAAATAACAGGAGCAGCGGCAATTGCTCGCTTAGAAGACCGATCTATAGACGCTTTCAGTGTTTACAAACAGACGGCGCGCGCACTGGATGGCTGAACCCAGCAAACTTCCGGCCGAGTGACTTCCGCCCGTTGGAACGTTGCGTTTCAAGTGTGTGCTGCGTACCTCGGTTGCCTCGGTCGTCGTAATTCTTACGTTAACGTGTTTTTTCTTCGCTCTCTGGAAGCGGTTCTCAATGTCCAGTGAGTACTCAGTGCAGCTCGACGCTGAAGCTCGTCAACGGTATCGGCAGGAGCTCATGTTCGAGGGCCAAGAGCTGCCCGATCCACTAGAAGCTGATATGGTGCATTTCAGCTTCACGTCGGGCTGTAAGAACATTCCACCAGTGTCCGCTGCGGATATTTTTGTTTATCTAGTTGAGGGTGTATGCTTCTACACCAAAGAACAATTTAAGAACTTTTAGCTAAGTGACGCGTACAATTCGTACGCGCTAGTGGCACTTTAAGCTTTTCTAGCATGGAAATTTAGTTTTTGGCGGCTTCCAACTCAAGCTCTAAACATCTGACACGCATTTTGTTTTTTTTTTTTCGTTCTCCAGAATTTGCACTGAAATATCTTGTATTGAAAGAATGGTCTCTGTTGAAGCATCGCATGCTGCTTCAACGTCCACTGCCCCATTGCTGCTGTCAGAACCTGCATTCTCGCTTGTCTGAGAACCAGCGGAAGCAATGGCATCTACTTGAGCAGCAAATCTCTTGTTAGTGCGCTGGAAACGATCAAGCTTCTGCTGCAAGTTTCCATGAGTACGGTATGGGAACAATGTTGGAATGTAGTCTGGGTGACTTGGATCGGATGATAATTTACCTGCAGAGCACATCGACAGAGAATAAAAAAAACTGCTCAGATAATCACAAAGAAATGGGAAGTTGGTCACTGTTCCCTAAAGCAGCAAATTAAAAGCATTGAACTACTAAAAAAAGGGGGGCATCAGCAACAAGGAACAATTTCACTTGTCTACCAGATCATCATAAAATACAGCCCGTCGCCGCGTTTCAAAGAATACACGTAGCTATGCAATGCGCCAAAGTTTGCGCTAACTGGATTTCATTAACGAAGCTCACTGTTACATGCGTGCCTCCAAGAAATCCAACACGCCGCTGACCTTAGTAGCACGCGAATTTGGTGCTCCCCTACAGACCACTCGCGGGAAAAACAAAGCGAGTTCCAGAGCCAAAGGTCACTGCTAGAATTTCTAGCCCAATGCGTCCGAAACCAGAAAGCACGAGATAAGTGAATGCTGAACTCTTAACCTTGTAAAAACTACAAGAGCACTACGTTACGGCGATGTAGTAGGCGCGATCGCACAATAACACGTGTTACTGCGGTTTTAGCGAGCTGTAGGCTGCAGAGCTCGCGATCCGCATTGCAAGGCATGCTTGGCTCGGTGATCAAGGTTTCAAAATGTTTTACCTTGGATGAAGTGAGCTGAACAAATTCGTGAGCCTTTCGTAAGGCGCCAGTTATCTCGTTTCGCTGCAGCAATCCAAGCATTTCTTCTTTCACCCTCAGCAGGGAATGTAAACGCCCGCACTTTTGAAAGAAGAATAGTTCCCGAGCGCAAACTGCACCCAGGCACAATACAACAAGGCCCGCGTCGCGAGGCCATTGCAGGAGACGGCCGGAGCGCCAGGAATACCGCAAAATTTGGTTACTTTTCCGCAGTCCGACAGTCGCAGCGCACGCAAACAGAAGAAAACACGGGCAAACCGGAAGCCGTCCTGGGTCGAGCCGCCGCCGCATCCGGTGACACGGCGGTGGCGGACCCTGGCGGCTAAAAGGGTCTATATGCAGTGCGAGGCAACATGTCAAATGACATTGAAATATACATTAATTTTGAGTGAAAAAAACGAAAAAAAAAAACGTTGAATCGCCGGGACGGGACATCACAAGTTGCCATAGGCGCGCCAAAGTCGTAGTTTAAACAAAAAAAAAATTGGAATTGCTCTGATAGCGTCCGAGCAACAATAGTTTTTGTGTACTCACAAATTCTCATATTTTGCGGCCTTAAATTCACGGCACGCCGCCAAAACACGCTCGTAGTGAAAGCGAAACCATGAGTACGAACATATACATGCAGACGCCCATACATGCAAAAGCTCTGTCCGTCGCCGCGAACCCGTGCGATCACTGGCTTGAGGCTTCTTTCTGTTATGCTCCATTTAGGTATACAGGCGTCTACCCTAACAAAATGTTTCACATAGTTTGTACTCAGCGACTGACTACATTTCACGCAACAAGTCGGTTCAGGGGTCTGATCGCGGTGACCGCGTGAAGCGGGCGCTCCGTTTTCTGCTAAGACACAGCGACTGTAAACTATGTTATGCTTTCTTTTCGTCGAAAATTATTATTCTAACAGTACAGAACATATTCGTTTCGGATGTACGCACAGAAATGTCCTGGAGCGCTTCCGCGAGATGTTTTGTAGAGCGCCGACAGCAAATCTTATGGGGAGCGCGCGGCGGTATCCTGCCTAGCACGCAATCGAGGCGCGCCCGATAGAGGGCGACTCCGTAACTCCTCGAGGCCAATACGCACTTTGGGGGGCGGAAGGATGCGATGCGGGTTTGTTGGTAGCACATCTTCAGTAAGTTTCCTTGTAGCGCACGTAAAAGACAGGACAACAAATATAGGCACACATGGACATGCATAGCGCTCTGTCTATGTGTGCCTATATTTTTTATGTCCTGTCTTTTACGTGCGCTACAAGGAAACAGTGTGAATTGGGTGCGGACACCCGCTGCACACCTCCTCTCTCTTCTCTTATTATCCTACTCCCAGCCCTACCGTGCTCCCTTATGGGCTGCAATAAATAGCCAAACTTTTTATTTTCCAAAAATAAAAACATCACGTCTTCCCGCCTTTACTTTCTTCCTTTTGTTCCCTCCTCATTCACTCTCTCCTCTCTCTTTGGCGCATGGACTTTTCGGACATAGCACTCCAGTTTTCGAGATCCGTTCCATTAACAGACAGACAGACAGACAGACAGACAGACAGACAGACAGACAGACAGACAGACAGGCAGGCAGGCAGGCAGGCAGGCAGGCAGACAGACAGACAGACAGACAGACAGACAAGCAACATTATTCGGGGTCCTGAGAGGCTAGGCAGCGGGCCTACTAGGTAGGCCTACCCAGCCGTCGGCTAGCCCCATGTCGGAACAGAGAGGCCGTGCCTTTCTGCTCGTTCACGGGCCCTCTGGACAGCCTGGAGCTGGACGTGTGGTCTGGGGTCCGTGATGGCCATCGTCCAGTCCTCTTCTTTCTTAAAATCCTGTAACGCAGGGCACTGCCAGAGCATGCGACTTAACGAGGAAAATTCAGCACAATCTGGGCATAGTGGTTCAGTGCGTTCCATTAACAGAAAGCTCTCTTTATAATCAGGCTTTAAACCGTGTGAATCAAATACTAACCGGTTACTTTCTTATCATTCAGACATTCAGACTTTTAAAAAAAAAACGACAGAGCCATTGTGTTTCTCCCAAAGCAAGTGTGTCTCAAAAAATTTACACCATCTTCCCAAAGGGAACCCTGATGGGATGCGAAGCAGCAGCGTTGCGCATGGGACCGGTGGAGAGGGTGAAGCGAGAGAGAGGTGACACGTACAGGCATGTTTCAACGCGTACGTTAGGCGCGCGTCAGGCGGCAGCTGCGGGCGCTGCAGCGAGCGCGCGGCAGGCGAGGGAGAGAGTGACGTCAGCGCGCACTGCGAGGGGAGCGTGGCGTCAACGAGCAGCTGCGGCGTGACCTACTTGGCACCGCTCCAACACCTGCGGCGAGGGGAGCGCGTTGCGGCGCGTTCGCACGGACGCACGGACGGAGGGACAGCGTTACACAGCCTAGTCAAAAAGCTGCTTCGCATCTAATATATGACGACATCGACAACGTCCTCACGAGGCGCACGTCAGCTATCGAATTCAGCCTGTGAAGAATTCTAGTGTTCTTTTTTTGCAAGTATTGACCACCAAAGAAACCCGATTGCAGTTTACACGAGGGGACGACACCGAATACCGACGTCGCACCAAAGCTGGAGGAACTATAACTTAGCACTTTACATTGGACCGAAACAGAATCTGCGATCTTCAATCCTCATACGAAAAGAAAAAAAAAGAACAAGACTAGTCCACTCTTCACGATAATGTCGTCGCTGCTTGTCTAGGCAAGAGTCATCAATACTTTTCAACGCACGAGACGGGAGACGGTGTCGCCGAAACACCGAGTGGCTTCGCGCGATAATAAACATTCATTTCGTCTCCTTCGCTTTCAATGTTTTGCAAACCGCACGCGGGAACTGCCTCTAAAGTTGTATGTGCTGATCGCCTTGTCTAGTGGTGCCATAGCTTCTCGTTGGCAAGGCGAATTTCTTCGTTCTTCTTTTCTTCCTTTCTTTCGTTCTCGTGTTTTTTTCTTTTCTTTTTTTTTTATGTCCGCCTTTCAACGTTAGCACGGACAGCTTTAGTGAAGACCATATTTTGTAATTCCTCCAACAACGGGGCAAGGCAGAAATTGTTGGTGGTGCGTTTGTTATCGGCTCGAATCAATTTACTTGCTCCTTTCCTTCGATCGTCCGTCGCCCGCATACGTTAATTTTGCGTTTCCGTTTTCTCTTATAGTTCTGTTTATTGGTCAACGCGTTTTGTTGGCACTTTAGATGTTGCTGGGTAACAATAGCGGCTCCTAAAGCATGTTAACTAATAACGTGGCATACTGTTAAGGTTATGACCTAAGCTACCCAGTTATGCAGGCGCAAGGGTCCGTGACTTCACGTCACAACTCTTGTCAAACGAATCCGAGGTTAGGGTTTGAAAAACACCTCAACATACTTCGACGTTTTCGGTGCAGAACTTTATAGCCAAAAAAATTAAAATGGAAAGTTGGACTAGCTTAAACTTCGAACCCATTTTCCAGCGCGAGAAGAAAAGTTTGAAGATGGAGCTGAGCAGGAAAAGTGACAGGACAGTAAGAACGCTGGTCTTCAACTGATAACAGCGTTCTCACTGTCCTGTCATTTCTTATAGCCGCCAGCCCATACAGTATCTAGGTTGGTGCGTTCACGACAAACTCTGACAATGTGGTCTTGGGAGGCGCAGATTTCCTAGCTGGCGCTAAGGAGCCAAATGGTGACCCTACACCAGGCTCGGCGAGCCGCTGCGGCTCTACAAGGGGGCTCCACCCGGGATTAACCACGGACTCCTGTCACGAAATAAATAAAGTTTTTTTTCTCTCTCTCTATCTATTGTCTACTCCATCTTTATGTTTTTCTTCTCGCACGGGAAAATGTCGTTTTTAGGAAGAAATTTAGTGGAACTAAACTAAATTCCAGATGCCAAGTCTCACATTTTTACTCATGTATTGTCAAATCATCAACAAAACACACATCACCACTAGAAGATCCTAAATAAGAGCTGGTCAACCGAACACTGATTTTCAACCTCACACTAATACAATCTACCCTTCCGACTATGCCTATAAACAACATCTCGTTTCAGCAACTTACATCATATATCGGAAATGAAAGGTAAATTAAGCATTTCGTCTAGAATACTAAAAGATAAAATAATTGAGTATCAAGAAAATCCGCTGTCTACATAAAGAAAAAAAGAACGCAGGAAATGTCGAACTGGTCCTGCAAAAAAAAAAAAAAGGAAATAGCTTAACGAGATAAAAATAAAACTCACAGGTTCCTTTTATGCATTCACTTAAGACGACTCGGATGTGAAAGCCATCTTCTTTATCTCCGTAGATGTATTGATGCTGCCCCGCCATCGTTCAAATGTCTGCTCCTAACGTAGTTTTGTACTGCCTCCAAGATCGGAGGAACCCTACCTGGTTTTGCATTGCCTCCGTGATTGTAACTTGATTCATGGCTGCGCTAAAAACACGGACAACAGAGGAGACATACACACGACTGGCCCAATTGAAAGCGTTACTGCTCCGTGATTGGACCACCTTTTCAGCAAGTTCTGATGTCATGTGATGACGTAATCATGTGCCGTTACTTCGCGTGACGTCATTGTGACGTCGTGTGGTGACGTCGTCATGTGATGATGATCTTTCGGCATCACTCATTCCTGACGCCGCGGGACGCTGACGGTCAAATCTCTCGTTTCATGAGACATCTATGGCTTTCGCCTCAAAAACATGAAGGTAATATTGTGGGCGTTCATTAGACACATCCTCGTTCTCCATGCATGTTCATCATCATGTGTGTGCCTCTTCATCTTCGGTTGTGGGAACTCGGCTGAACTGTGATCTTCGCTCTTGGGTGTAGTCGCTTCTCCGTGTCTTCGGGCGTAATAAAGGTCGTGTTAATAGTTACGCACTACAGAACACTCCTGAACACACTGTATCACGCGCCGGTGCAGGATTTCGGTTGTTGTTAGCCTTAAGCAGCCATGGACTTACTCCGCATTTGACTCGACAGGGTTAAAGAGCTCGTTTCGCAGAAATTCTTACGTCGGTGCCGGTGTCAGTGTCGTTAGTGGTGAGCGAAAAATCAGCGTTGTCGGCAAGCGAAAGTTCGAGATATATGCAAATAAAGATATAAAAAAAAGATATAAAATAGATTTCTGGGTTCGAGCGGGAGTCGAACCCAGAAATTCTGGGTGGGAAACAGGCGTTCTACCACAGACCCACGCCCACGCCTGAAACTGTTTAGAGGGGAAAAAAATATATACGAATGCCTTGTAGTGCGAGGAGTGCCCTTAACGAATGTAATAGTGCGGAGCAAAAACGTAGAATCACGTAAAACCGCAGACCAGATGTGAAAACATGTAAATTGCACAACGAATGGTTGGTTTAAAGGCCCACGAATTGCAAAGCAAACAGACATAGTTTATTATCATTACCACAAACAGCATCGAAAATGTGTGCAGATGCACAGGTGCACGTGTTGCCTTACGGGTGCGTAGCGGGTACTTCGCTGATTCGCAAAAGGAAGAATTAAGGCGTAGTGGGCATTTAACAACTGTACTTGCACACTCTAAAAAAAAAAAAACACGCCATATCCACGAAGTGAATGATGATGAGTGGGCGAAGCTCCGATCGTTTTCATCCATGGCAGAAAGAGAATGTGTGGTCTGGAACGCGCTTATACTTCATGGTCATCAGCGTCATCGTCATTCGTTATCACGTGTAGTGGGTACATTCCACTATACTGGAACGCGCTTATACTTCATCGTTATCACGTGTAGTGGGTACATTCCACTATACTGCGTCATCGTCATCTTTATCACGTGGAGTGGGTACATTCCACTATACGTGGCTATCTACCTACCTACCTACTACTACTACTACTACTACTACTACCACTACTACTACCACTACTACTACTACTACTACTACTACTACTACTACTACTACTACTACTACTACTACTACTACTACTACAACTACAGAGGAGGGACAGACCCACACCCTAAGGAGCTTCGCCCCTAAAAAAAGGAGTATGTCTGACTCCTTTGGGATAGCCCTGACTTGCCACGTATACGACTCTCTTTAAAGATGCACGCTAACTCTCTCGAGGGTCGCATGACTCTCAGAAGAGAGTAATGACTCCTGAAGAGAGTCAATGTGCCTCTTTAAAGAGAGTCACATATGTGGCAAGCCAGGACTACCCGAAAGGAGTCAAAGGACTCCCTTTTTTTCTTAGAGTGCAGTAGAAATTCCAGGATAGTTTGAAACAGACACTTTCACGCACACAGGCTTTCCTTTCCTTGCGGCAGGGTTGAAGTGCCCACCGAAACTGAAGTCAGGCTAGCAGTTGAGAAGGCGATGAGCGAGGGGCGCGATTGCACTATCGCATTCTACACCTGAAAGCGAAGCACAAGCGTCCTACAAGCTTTTTACTGTTCGTTTCTTCATTGCGTTTTCGTTTGGTAGATACATAGGCCTTACACGAAATTCCCTCAATAAAAGAAAATAATAAAACAGACGATCTAAAAGATAACCCAATTGCAGAACATTAATCCCAACACTACGAAATGATTTCTTTTATATCCTTTAATGCCGTTTGAAAAAGTAATTGATAAAAAGTACATTGTTCTCAGAACATATCCTCATTTGTGGCTGTTTTTAAATTTCAATGAAAGACGTTCTACACACTACCCGTTCCCCAGCTACGAAACGAGAGGCTTCACCTCCGTATTGCTGTAGATCACCTGGACGGAAGCGCTTTCACTGTGGAGAAGATATTGAAACCATGAAGCTGCCCATCACAGTTCCGAAAGGCAACGAAAGCGCTGTTGCGCTTTCTCAAGGATACCGGACTGATTCGCCGTTTGTGATGTCACACGCGGAACTGTTACGTCGGCGGAAACAGTGACTTTTCCCTCCTTTCTAACTTTCTTTCCCTCTCCCCCTTGCCCCAGTGCTGGGTAGCCTACCTGGTTCAGCCCAGGTTAACCTCCCTGCCTTTCTTCTATTCCTATTCTCTCTCTCTCTATCTCCCTAGTCACGACTTGAACGCTCTTTGACTTCTTTGTCTTCCGCGTTCTATGACTGCTGGACCAGAACCTGTTATTCTTCGCCGCGCAGGAGCGTTTTACGCACAGGTGTCGCCCCAGTATTAAATGTTTCAACATTTAGATAAATTAAACGCACGGTTGACAGCAACCTGCTTTAAAAGGGCTCCTCAGTTTCGGAAGCACGCTTCCTTGGCTCACTTTCATAATGCCAAATATGCTGCTACGCTTTTCATTTTTCACCATCAATGCCATAGTGACGTCAACTGATAATATCTGTTTCTCCACGCCATACTTATAACGAAAGCTAGAGCCTCTCTGTTCGTATTTATCACTGCAATTTGGGCTTGATTATAGATTCGGCCATGCGGTTCCCCCCGTTCTCAGTGTTAGAAGGTTGTGCATTAAGACGAAGACGCCGAAGAAGACGCGGCTCGTCAACCCGTGCTGCCCACCAGCAGAAGCGGATCAGCCTCAACCATGTGTAAGAGCGTCGCATAAAGCAATAGCATTTCGTAAGGCTTTCAATGCGGACTACATAGATACACCATGTTTCATAACGCTTAAGGTGTACCGGGAAGAGATAAGGCGCTGGACTTGCAACTGAAGTTTGCTGAAGCGATAATGCTCTGGGGCAGGAGCGAAGGGCGAGCAAAGCACAATGTGCATCGTGCGTGCGTGCGAATCGAGACACTTACTTAAATCCTCTCCAATCTGCGACCACTGACGCACAATACTGACTCACTTCGTCATCTATTTGTATGCGCAAATCCTCGTAACTTGAAGAACGAAGGTAATTGCCACCGTACAGTCCGAATAACGTGCGTTTTGAAGCGGGGTCGAGCCCGGTTGCGGACCGCTGGTAGGCCGCAGTCGACCTCGCTTAAACGTTTTGCGTATATGTGGGAAGTATAAGTGTAACCCTTGCATGGACCTAGCAAGAAGTGTAGCCATGCGTGGCATCATTTCGCCTTCGTCTTGCGCACTGTTAGAGAAAAGGTGGCACCTGAATCGGGCGCCTCGCCATTATAGAACAGTGCAATTCTTACTTTGCGAAACTTTGGAAAGGCACGTGGGCGCAGATCTCGCTATTGGCGCGCCATCTTTCTTTTTCCACAACAGCATTGCTTCGATGGCCCTGAGCTGTGAGTTCAGTTGTAACATAATTTTAGAAATATTTCGCGCAATTCTGTGGGCACGGCATGTTTACCATATATGGGCCTGTGTGCGATATTACATGTGTGAAGGAAAGAAGTGTAAGTTTAAGGGCTCGTTTAGCTTTTTGTTAAACACAATATTAATGAGAACTAACCGACGATGATGCCAAGGAAAGTATAAGGGATGTTATTAGCCGTAATTGTAATGTAAATGTGAGGAAAGAAAAGTGGCCGAAAAGATAACTTGCCACCGGCGAGGGACCGAACCTGCGACCTCCGAATCCGATGCTCTACCACTGAGCTACGGTGGCGATCACCCCTCCGTCCACTTTATAGGGTATATATCTGTATTTAAACGTGGGGGCGTCAGTCAGCGCCAGTCAGGCAACGTGGGAGCGTCAGTCAGGCAAAACAGAGTGTTCCACACTCGCTGCAATGGCAACAGGCGGCGCTGACTGACGCTCCCACGTTTAAATACACATATATACCCTATAAAGTGGACGGAGGGATGACCGCCACCGTAGCTCAGTGGTAGAGCATCGGACGCGTCATTCGAAGGTCGCAGGTTCGGCCCTGCCGGTGGCAAGTTATCATTTCGACCACTTTTCTTTCTTCACATTTATATAACAGTTACTTCTAAGCATACCCCATACTTTCCTTGACATCATTGTCGGTTAGTTCTCATTATTATTGTGTTTCAACATATTACATGTGTGTGATTGTTGTTAAAACAAACATAATATTTCTTGCCTTTACCGCTTACGCTCTTCAAGTTAACGTGCATCCTCATTAATTTCTTATTCAAACCAGCGCTGAGTATATATTTAATCTCTAGTTAAGCAGCCCGATACTAGCATGACCCACACGAGACCTCCCCTGTGGCGAGCCACGCCATCGTTTATTTTTCATAAGCGAGTTCTTACAAAGGACGCGCAACGTGAATTAATCTCAATAACGATTGGCGGCGTCGAAACCCTTAATTAACAGTCCTGCGTGCTTCTGCTACGATGAACTCATTTAAAAATGGTAAGTTTAAGGACGACTAAGTTTTACTTGAGCAAGCTGTACAGCACACGGGGGCACAAAATTTGACGAATAATCGTAAATACAATTATTTGATTATTTTTTTTCTTTAAAAACAAGGCTTACAAAATGGTGGGGGGTGGCATGGCATGTTGTCATTTAATTACAAAAACTGAAGTCGGGGGGTTTTCAATAAATTACGTTTTGATAAAAAATATGCGTCGCACAAGTTCTTGATAAATCAGCACTCTTCATGAGCGGCTTTCCCCAATAACAAGTTTGAGTTTAATTGTTAGGATGAAGTTATCAAGGCTGCAGAACGAGTAGCGTAGAAGGCAGCAATAGATTGTTTCGGTTGAAGTTGCTAAGGAGTTGCCGGGGTTATTTAACATGCCATTCAACCGGGGTAAATAGAGTGGAGCGTTTTTGCATTCCACAAACATCAGAATGCGGCCACCGCGAGAGCCTGCGACCAAATCCGCGTCATAGACTTCTGCGGCAGAATACCATCGTGCACTGAGCCGCTTCAGTGAGTAAATCAAACATTTTTTTTAAGCAATGACCTTACACGACAATACTGCTGTTGCAAATATAAAGCTACCTGGTACACAAAGTTGACGTGTCGTCGTAAGCTACGTCCTGAATTTAGTTTTTCAGAAAAATGCGCTTTAAATCTTCAGCAGCAAAACGCATTCATTTTTTTCTTTATAGTTATGGCACACTGCGTAGAAGTGCTGCACGATTACATTTGACTGGAACACCGGTGATGTTCACGGGCCATTGTCAATGTACATTTTTTTTTAGAGTTGTACTTACTGGCACAAATTTTTCATCACTTTTTAATATTAACACGTGTTCAATTCGGCAACAAGTATTCCTTAAGTCATCGACTGAAACATAATTCTTCAACGTTGGCTATTATTAGTTCGTGTTGACGATTGTGGTGCAATTTATGTGGTCCCTACTGCTATTATGAATGAATGAATGTTCATCCAATCTTGGATACAACTTCAAAAAAGGTACAGCCGTGAGGCGAGCTACACCTGACAGGGTCCCCTGTACCCACAACATGCTGCATCATCATGTTACATGATATAATAACAGCTCATTGACAGTGAACGAAATACGCAAAGTCGCTATATATACAAGTTCGGTATGCAATAAATGACTTCATGTCGAATCACCCAACTTTAAAATTCTCAATGAAACATCCCAGGGAAAGATACGACCAGAAGGATGATTTATTTATTTCTTTGTTTGTTGGTTTGAACGAGAAGCTTATTTAATTGTAATGGGTACTCAAGTATATTTGTAGGTAAATACAAACTTTGTAGTCGTAATCAAAGTCATCAGCTGTTCGAAGCATAGGTCGGCAAAAATATTGGCGTCCGAGTGAGCCCTAAGTGCAAAATATATTTTATGAGTGAGTCTGAGTGAGCTCCACAAGTTTTGCTGACCTATGGACTGTGGATAGACTTGAGTACTAATGTAAGCAGATATAAAGCTGATAGTAATGCTGCAGACGAATAGATAGGATCATAGGTCAGCAACGAAAGGTGGCGCTCACTCGGACTCATAGGTCGGCAAACTCACTCATGAGTCGACTCACTCGGACTCACTCAGGCTCAAATCAAGCTGTGAGTCTGAGTCTGAGTGAGTCCGGGTGAGTAATATTTTGGTGAGTTTGAGTCCGAGTGAGTCCGGTTGAAGAAAATTTTCGTGAGTTTGAATCCGAGTGAGTCCGGCTCAGAAAACATTTGGTGAGTCGGATTCCGAGTGAGTCCTAAGAGCAAAATATATTTCATTAGTGAGTCTGAGTGAGCTCCATACTTTTTGCCGACCTATACTCAGACTCACTTAGGACTCACTCACTTAGGACTCACTCGGACTCAGACTCACCAATATTTTCCTCAGCCGGACTCACTCGGACTCGGACTCACTAAAATTTTCTTCAACCAGACTCACTCGGACTCAAACTCACCAAAATATTACTTACGCTGACTCACTCAGACTCAGGCTCCCGACTTGATCTGAGTCTGAAGGAGTGAGTGGAATCGACTCATGAGTGAGTTTGCCGACATCACCCTCAATGCCAACTTGGCAGGGAGGGTGAGTAACCGCTGAGAATTGTACCATCGTAGAAGTGAATTACATCTCGTTTGTATTTTCTGTACTTTGGTTGTTCGCACTTTTCATGCAGCAGTGATATAGTATATTGTGAGCTCTGTACTTTTGCGATTGACACTGCCCTGAACTCATTATACATGCGTCTTTTTCTTGTGTCCATTTCTTTCAGCGTCGCTTACCACAACGCGCGGCTTCATCACGGTGGCCATTCTTTACGCCGTAAGTACGAACACCTGAAATGAGTTTGTCAGACAGGTGGTCTCTTCTTTTTTAAATGCGAAGCATTTCTTAGCGAACTTCGGCGACTTTGAGCGCATCTATCTATCTATCTATCTATCTATCTATCTATCTATCTATCTATCTATCTATCTATCTATCTATCTATCTATCTATCTATCTATCTATCTATCTATCTATCTATCTATCTATCTATCTATCTATCTATATATCTATCTATCTATCTATCTATCTATCTATCTATGTATGACCGGTCATATCATGAAAATCATGACTTAATTGTCACGAGCACTATGATTTACACGCCATGGACACTATGATTTACACGCCATGGTCAAGGAAACGGCTCCTGCGGCCGTTTCCTTAACTTGATATATCCAAAAATTGGTATGATGAGACATTTCTGCATGACGAACATAAGTGGCAGGTAGTAACGTAAAAATCGCGACATTCGTGTCATGTAGAACGTGATTTACATGCCGCGCTCATGGTGCACTTGCGTCCAGTTCGCTAGCTTCATATACACCAAAATTGGTATTGCGCGACGTGACTGTATGACGAACATAAATGACAAGTCCTAACGTGTAAATCATGGCATGCATGTTATGTACAGCATAATTTGCTCCTTGCTGGCTGCTTCGCATTACATCGATTCTCACAATGCGCGGAGGAGGAGGAGGAGGGGGGGGGGGGGGGGGGGGTCTGCGGGGTTTTTTTTCCTTTAACTCACAACGGGAGGTCTGCCACATACGTATATGCGAGTGGCAGGAGTGCATGGCAAAAACACTAGCTCTGTGCCGTTCTCGATCGAGCGTCGCTAGCGGGCTTCGCTCCCTCAAGCAGGGAAATAGTTTCCTCGCCCGCTGTTGATTTCCAGTTACAACGTAATTACCACACAAATTAGAAATATACTACAGTGACTTCTCACATACAAGTTCTTGAGGCTCCTGTAGACGTATCCTTGTGGGCTTAAAAGATACGATCTCACCATCTTGTGTCTGGGCGTCGTTGTTTTCTACTACCTTCGACTTTCTGTAACAGTAATTTTCTCTCCATTGAACAGGTTGTCCGCATGACATGGACAAAATAAATTTTCGCCGATTGATGTCTCTTACTCTGATGTCATTGTTCGTTTGGCTGCCCATGGGATTATGAAAACTCGCTGAATATAAAGAATCAACTTCTCACATTATGTTCCAGGCGCTGATGGCAAAACTCTTTGTTCGGGGGCAGACGCCATGCATGTATCGTAACCTCGGTTTCCCAATAATGTCTAAGTTTAGCGCTGTGGCTTCATTCCCACCTTCAAGCTCGTTTTGCGTGCACGCTCTTTCTCTTCTGTAATGATGGCGCCAACAAGCCAAAGTTTGTATTTTTTCTCGTAAGAAGACTGAGCACTACAGTTTGATCTCCTAGCAGCGCTTAAACCGTGTTCGGACTGACGTTTCTGTAACATTTAATCTATCATCCTTAGAAGAAAATAATCCTTCATTCACGGTGCTGTGAGCAATTTCGTAAGAAATTACTTGGAGCAGAAAAAAAAAAGAAAAGGCTTCACATATACCTGCGCACCGCTTGGAGTATTAAACGGAACTTGGGAAATTGATGTTGCTTTTGTATGTTGAATTCTATAACCTTTGTTTTCCTCTCGACTTTTATTTATTTTCACATATTTTGTTAAACCGGCTCGTCTTTTTTTTTATTTCCCTGGTGATGGTGATCTAAGTTGTGAAAAGTTATTCGAAGAGGAAAAGACACAGCTGAGAAAGCGCTCATTTGAAAAAATCCTGAAATGTGACTCAAGAAAAAAAAAAAAACAAGACAGTAGTCTTTATCCTCTGTCACAACACAAATCCTGACGTATATTTCAGGCAACCAGACTCTTATGAAACGCCTTTAAAAGTGCCGCGTGACAGCTAGGGCTTGCGTAACGTGAGATTTGTGCGTGCTAGTGGAAACTTTCGCAATTACAGCGCAATCGTCTCACACAGCGCGGAAGTTGCAGACGTGACGTTCTTTTCTTCTTGCCTCAGGCCGTGTCTTATACGACAGCTACCGCGAAAGCTACGAAACATGTTAAAGGAATTCGTCGGAGGTAGCGCAATACGAAATCGAAAAGACACTCCTTTTCTTTATTGTTCTTTTTTTTTCGCTAAAGCTTTAACCTCTTCCATTGTAATGTTACTCGCCCAAGAAAATGTATTACTGCTAAATATTCAAGCGACTTTCATTGTCTGTATCTTTTCTGTTTGTTTGTTTGTTTGTTTGTTTGTTTGTGTGTGTGTTTGTTTGTTTGTTTGTTTGTGCGTGTGTTTCTTTGTGTGTTTGTTTGTCAAAAATTAGCCTATACCCTTCAGCGAGATTCTCATCGTCTCTTAATTGAAAAGCATAACGCAGCGTAATTTCTCGAAGGACATTCAATATTTTTTTTTACAATGAAGCTGTTAGTTACACGTTGTTCTTTTTTTAGATGTGAAGCATCTTATGGCGAAGCTTAATCCGGTGGTGGTGGTGTGCGGCGTGACCACCCTTACTGCGCATGCAGTAAGGGTGGTCACCCACACTCCCACTGCGCATGCGCGTCCCCCCCCTCTCTCTCCTCTCCTACGCTCCCCCCCCTCTCTCGCCTCGCGACGCCGACGCAGGCAGCGTCTGCAAGTTTCTTGGTTGAAAAAACCGACTGCTCGCGCTGGACAACCGTTCACTGGCCACCCCGTACATATGGCAATGGATCTTGACCTCCAAGATGGTGCCGGTAGGAGATTTCTCCTGTGCGTTGTTGAACAATAAAAATTCGCAGCGTGCGCGTTAGCTAAAAGCGGAGTGCGGGTCTCTGTGTCCAGTCGGAGTCTTCTGTCTCTCATTGCCCATTAGCAGCGATTGGCATGTTCCAGTAGGAAACACTGCTCCATCACTGCCTGCTTTGCGCCTCCCCAGTTTTCTCTCCTGCGCAACGCTGCGATGAGCGCCAGCGTCAACGCCGCCGCCAGTGTAAGCGTTAGCGCCCGCTGCTTCACATCTACACATGGTTCCCTTTAGCGGGAGATGGTGTAATTTTTTTAATTTGTTTTTCATGTTGTCGTCCGTCATATTAATGTGTGGGCCGACTCCGCAGACAGGGTGAAATTATGCCCACCAACGGTGCGGTATGGGCCCCTTTCCCAATATAGAAGTACAGCGCGCAGTTTAAGCCTGTTGTGTTCGCGCTTGACATCGGCAGGCAAGTGGGTGAAACGTAACTATCGATTATTATGCGATAACACACCGCGTAAATCACGTGACGTACTTTGGCATCCCTGGAGCAGAGTACGTGGTATACCAAGACCAAACACGTACTAGAAAAACCACGAGGAACAAGCGCAGGACACACAGAAGATGGGAAGAGAAGACTCCATGATTATGGGAGGATTGTGTAACTTGGAATACGAGACTACGTGAGTGTCGATGTGTATATAACTTGTCATTGATACCATCATCATCACCAGCATCATCATCATCATCAGCCTGACTCATAGGTCGGCACTTTAAGGGAGTACTCACTCAAACTCACTCACCACAATTTTTTCAGCCTTCGCACTCACTCACGTTCACACTCACGTCCACTCACACTCATGAGTACTCACTCACGTTCACACTCACCTCAACTCACACTCATGAGTACTCACTCACGTTCACACTCACGTCCACTCACACTCATGAGTACTCACTCATACTCAACTCACCCAGTTCAAATGAGTGTGAGTGAGTGTGAGTTGAGTGCACTCATGAGTGAGTGTGCCGAGCTGAGGTCGGCACTTTAAGGGAGTACTCACTCAAACTCACTCACCACAATTTTTTTCAGCCTTCGCACTCACTCACGTTCACACTCACGTCCACTCACACTCATGAGTACTCACTCACGTTCACACTCACGACCACTCACACTCATGAGTTCTCACTCACGTTCACACTCACGTCCACTCACACGCATGAGTACTCACTCATACTCAACTCACCACGTTCAAATGAGTGTGAGTGAGTGTGAGTTGAGTGCACTCATGAGTGAGTGTGCCGAGCTATGGCCTGACTACGCCCACTGAAGGGTAAAGGCCTCTCCCATGTTTCGCCAATCATCCCGGTCCTGTGCTTTCTGCTGCCACGTTATACCTGCAAACTTCTTAATCTCATCTGCCCACCTAATTTTCTGTCTCCCCCTCAAGCGTTTGCCTTCTCTTGGAATCCAGTCAGTTACCCTTAATGACCAGCGGTTATCCTGCCGACGTGCTACGTGCACGGCCCATGTCCATTTTAAATGCGAAGCATTTCTTAGCGAACTTCGGCGACTTTGAGCGTATCTATCTATCTATCTATCTATCTATCTATCTATCTATCTATCTATCTATCTATCTATCTATCTATCTATCTATCTATCTATCTATCTATCTATCTATCTCTCTATCTCTCTATCTATCTATCTATCTATATATCTATCTATCTATCTATCTATCTATCTATCTATCTATCTATCTATCTATCTATCTATCTAGCCGCCCACGACTTTGTGCTCTCCTGGCCGTATCGTTAATGGGATTTATACCAAAATTGGTATGGAATAACATGACTGTATGACAAACAGGAGTGACTGGTCATATTATGAAAATCATGAATAACTTGTCATGAAAACTATGATTTACACGCCATGGCCATAGTGCTCCAGAGGCCGTTTTCTTAACTTGATATATCCAAAAATTCGTACGATGAGACATTTTTGCATGACCAACATAAATGACAGGTGGTAATATGAAAATCATGTCCTGCATGTCATGTACAACATGATTTACATGCCACGCTCATGGCGCCCTGGCGGCCTTTTCGCTAGCTTGATATACACCAAATTTGGTATTGCGTGACGTGACTGTATGACGAACATAAATGCCAAGTGGTAATATGGAAATCATGACATGTCATGTGCAACATGACTTGCATGCCACGCTCATGACACTCTCGTGGCCGTTTCGCTAGCTTGATATACAACAAACCTCGTATTGAGGGACGTGACTGTATGACGAGCATAAATGACAAGTGGTTATATGGATGACAAGTGGTAATATGGAAACCATGACATGTCATGTGCAACATGACTTGCATGCCACACTCATGGTATTCCCGTGGCCGTTTCGCTAGCTTGATATACATTAAATTTAGTATTCAGCGACGTGATTCTATGACGAGGATAAATGACAAGTGGTAATATGCAAATCATGACATGTCATGTGCAACATGACTTGCATGCCACGCTCATGACACTATTGTGGCCGTTTCGCCAGCTTGATATACACTAAATTTTAAGGTTAAAGCCTTTAATGTCTCATGATCTCGTCCGCCCGCCTGTCCGGTCACCCGTCCGTTCGTCGGAGTCCGAACGTCCGTTCACCCGTCCGTTCGGACTCCGGTCGCTTTGGACTCTACAGCGCTCGCGCTTTGCTTGCGTAGCGTCGCTGTGCCCAGCGTCTCTAATCATGCAACGAGGGAGACGCGCGCACCACGTTCCATTCTGACCGACCCCGTCTCAGTAGGCACAGGAGTTCGAGAAACATACTTTGGAATCGTCAATTTAAACGCTGGAACGCGGATGGCGTCTGCACGATGCGCAGAGCGCGAGAATACGAACGCATGCGAAACGGAGGCAGATTGGTCTCGCGTCTCGCCGTGATTCGAGGTAAAATAAGCGAACATAAGTGGCAGGTGGTAATATGAAAATTTTGGCATGCATGTCATCTACAATGCCATTTACATGCAACGCTCATGGTGCGCTTGCGTCCAGTTCGCTAGCTTGATATACACCAAAGTTGGTATCGTGGGATGTGACGATATATCGAACATAACTGGCAGGTGGTAACATGAAAATCTTGGCATACATGTCATCTACAATGTCATATACATGCCACGCTCATGGTGCGCTTGCGTCCAGTTCGCTAGCTTGATATGCACCAAAATTTGTATTGCGCGACGTGACTGTATGACGAACACAAATGACAGGTCCTAACATGTAAATAATGACATGCATATTATGTACAGCATGATTTGCTCTTTGCTGGCTGCTTCGCATCACATCGATTCTCACAGTACGTGGGATCTGCCGGTTTTTTTTTTCTTTTTGATTTCAACTATGATATCCTTAACCCCGTTTGTTCCCTGACCCACTCTGCTCTCTTCCTGTCTCTTAAGGTTACACCTATCATTTTCCTTTCCATCGCTCGCTGCGTCGTCCTCAATTTAAGTTGAACCATTGATACCATACGGATACACAAACGTCACTCTTCCCACAACACGCATTCATAACAGCCCCAACAACAGCAGAAGCAATGGGAACGAACTTGATTGTACGCATAATCTTGTTCAGGAAGGCGCGCGCATTCGCCAGGTTAGTTAAGGCCTAGAAGTTGTCTGAAGTTCGTGAGCATGCGTGGTACCACGAGATGAGCGAAGGAACTGCGTATATATGGCGTGTTTTTGTTGTAATAAATCTGTTGGAAGTAGCGTCGTTTGTTCACTGACCTTGTCCTCGTGCGCTCACCTCTTTTAAAATGTCGCTATACTGGTTAGCTCGAACGTAGCTTTTAATTCAGAAGTTCTCGTTTCAAGAAAATACAGGCGAACCAGGCTATATAGAACGCGGGTAAATAAAGTTATCCTTTATATCAAACTATTTCCGAACACGGCAATGCTTTAACGTCATTGCATAGGGAAACCTACCGTTACATCCAACAAAAACAGCCCGAACACTTTATATATCGAAAGTGAGGCCACGCAAAACAACCCAGAAAGTTGGCTTTTCCTCACAAAATTTTGGATCACCTCAGGCAGTGTGTCTTTCCCGCATGTATTTGGGAGAGCGGACGATGTGATTAGGAGAGCGCCGCGCGGAAAGAGTAGAAACTACCGCTTGCTATCATGTGATTTCCCATAGAGTTTCCTAAAATTAACTATAGTGAACTCTGGCGCTGCGATCGTTCAGCCCCCCCATGGGAATGATGGGTAGTACACAAATTTGCCTAGTCTTCGTGCTTGCGGCTTCAAACGCACTTGTGTCTTTGTTTATTGTTGTGTTTTGGTTCTGTTGCGGATAAAAGAATGGACCGTTGTGAACTTCGTGAGCCGATTTGAATTCGTGAGCCTAAAAAAAGTCAAGGTGGTGAAGAGTAACTGCTAAACCTTTGCTGAACTTCGTACTGCGGCAAAGCGGATTCAGGCCACACGGAGCCAAATGGGGCCAAAAGAACGAATACTAGGCAACACTAGGCAAATTTGTGTACTACCCATCATTCCCATGCTGGCTGAAGCGCCGTGCGTTGCAGCTCCCATAGACACTAGCGCCAGAGTTCCCTCTAGTGTATTAAGGCGAAAGCCTTTATTGTCTCATGCTCACGTCCGTCCGGTGTCCGTCCGTCCGGTGTCCGTCCGTCCGTCTGTCCGTCCGGATGTCCGTCTGTCCGTCCGTCCGTCCGTCCGGATGTCCGTCCGTCCGTCCGTCCGTCCGTCCGGATGTCCGTCTGTCCGTCCGTCCGTCCGGATGTCCGTCCATCCGGATGTCCGTCCGTCCGGATGTCCGTCTGTCCGTTCGTCCGTCCGGATGTCCGTCTGTCCGTCCGTCCGTCCGGATGTCCGTCCGTCCGTCCGTCCGGATGTCCGTCCGTCCGCCCGTTTGGATGTCCGTCCGTCCGTCCGGATGCCGGCCGTCTGTCCGGATGTCCGTCTGTCCGTCCGTCCGTCCGTCCGTCCGTCCGGATGTCCGGATGTCCGGATGTCCGTCTGTCCGTCCGTCCGTCCGGATGTCCGTCTGTCCGTCCGTCCGTCCGTCCGTCCGGTGTCCGTCCGTCTGTCCGTCCGTCCGTCCGGATATCCGTCTGTCCGTCCGTCCGTCCGTTCGTCCGGATGTCCGTCTGTCCGTCCGTCCGTCCGGATGTCCGTCTGTCCGTCCGTTTATCCGGATGTCCGTCCGTCCGTCCGGATGTCCGTCTGTCCGTCCGTCGGTCTTTCCGTCAGTGGAATGGCCACACGCTTTCGCCGAACACACTTTGGAATGTACAAAGTGTCCTTCAATTTTTTATAGGAAACTCTACGTGATTTCCCGCACGATTCCTCGTTCTTGCGCACCGGCCCGTCGTGCGGGCTCACCGTCCGCTTCTCCGCTCGTTTTGTTAAGGCGACGGATGCCGTGAAAAAATTTTTTAAGATCAAGGTCGACATCAGGGCCAAAGCAGAATAGACGCTTCCCGCGCCCGATGAGTACGCACAGCTGCGTACGAAGATTTTGAGGCGATATTTTCGTCGATACAGCATTCTCTAGTGCATAAACTGCCTCTGCATATGACCTCACATCCCCAACTGCAAAAAAAAGAAAAAAAAAACAAATGAAATGCGTATTGTCGTGAAGGCGTCTTCTTTACATTATCAAGAGTAGTGACGTGAAGCCAACTCTTGTGCCGTAATTTGCGTCGAAAATACGATAATTTCATTAAAAGTTGCATACCGAATCATCCGATATACCGAACTAACACCTGTTTTTTTCGTGAGCTCGATATATGCGTGTTCGACTGTAATAATTTCTTGGGTTTTACGTCGTAACACCACGATTGAGGGACGCCGCGGTGGAGGGCTCCAGAAATTTCGACTACCTGGTCTTCTCTAATGTGCGCTCGAATCTAAGTACACGGGCCGCTAGCATGTCGCCTCCATCGAAATGCGGCCGCCGCGGGCGGGATTCGATCCCGCGTCCTTCGGGTTGGGAGTCGAGCACCATAACCGCTAGACCACCGCGGTGGGTCGCCCCAGGAAGCCGAGCGCAAACACCAACGCCGCCAAGACGCCGGATTTGTTTGTTGATATCATTCGCTATTGTGTTCAATATCTTTAGCGGCCGGTCATGTCAGCAGGGAAGAGGGTCACCAAATTTCCCCCTTGTCACAGCTTCTGCAAAATATTTCGCACTGACGTCGGGAACGACCGGTTGCTGTGATACTAATGCACAAAGAAAAGAAGTGTAAATTTAAGGGCTCGTTTTCTTTGTTAGGCACAATATTAATGAGAACTAACAGACAGTGTGCTACGTGCTACGTAGACACGTGCTACGTGACGCCAACAGGCAAAAAAGAGTGTTCCACACTCGCCGCAATGGCAACAGGCGGCGCTGACTGACGCTTCCACGTTTAAATTCACAATATACCGTATAAAGTGGACGGAGGGATGACTGCCACCGTAGCTCAGTGGTAGAGCATCGGACGCGTTATTCGAAGGTCGCAGGTTCGGTCCCTGCCGGCGGCGAGTTATCTTTTCGTCCACTTTTCTTTCTTCACATTTATATTACAATAACTTCTAATAACATCCCCTATACTTACCTTGGCATCATTGTCTGTTAGTTCTCATTAATACATGAAGACGCATTTTAGAGCGCATCTCTTATGAGCCCGTTCCTACGTTGAGCGTCATCGTCGTTGGCGTTGTCGGCGTAACCGATAGAGCAAACGAGGACGAAAGAGAGCGAACGCAGAGTCTGTCTATATGGTTATATGAGGGCAGCGCGACCCGGACTTAGGACTGAGAGACACGTACACAAAGTCCTAAGTCCTAAGTCCTCAGTCCTAAGTCCGGGTCGCGCTGCCCTCATATGACCATGTTTAACTACCAACTCGCCCAACTTGCCGTTTTGATTCTGTCTATATCACGAGCCACTGGCCTCCAACCTCGTTTTCTGCTTCCGTAACAACACCTGGCCCCTCGGTCGGAGTGCATGCGCATGCAGGGCTGGCACGTGCACTACGGCTGGCTGCGCTGGTCGTATAAAGGTGCTGTCGGCGTTTCGCTTGGTTCGCGACGCCTGCAATGCACAGAGTGGTATGCGTATCACTCGGACGCTGGCAGTTTCTGCGGCAATATGTAACGAATGTTACATTGCTACTACTGCGGATATCCGAAGCTTCAAACACAGTTGGCGTCGCCCCTACAGGAAGCTGCGCCCAAAATTCTCATTAGGCAGTATCGTCATCGCCGGGGAATTTTTTTCAGGACAAGGAAAAGAAATTTCGGAGCTTTCGGTCACGTTTGTCGCTCCACCACACTACGGCACCACGCCCTCTTCTTTAACAGTTATACCTATAGTTTCCGATATTTGGGAGGATCGCAATGACAACAGAAAAAAAAATAACTCGGGCAAATTGTTGTGTTCAACGGCGATGGAGAGGGATAATAGAGGGCCCACACTGAAATTGAAGCGAGCACAATTTAAACCCCACAATCCGTTTAGTTTGTGCTAACATATATACACGACTATGTAGATGCAGCTCAATACAAACAATGTAGGCTATCCAAGCGCAGTGATTCGAAAACCCACGCCGCAGTATCTCGGTAATTAAGAAACATAGCAGGAATGTCGTGGAATTTCAACAGCCTTATCTTTTTATGTTGCTGCCTCTCATTTCGTGAGCTTTGTAAGTAAAGCTCCCTGTTCTCGGTTTTGAATTTGATTTTCCTGCACATTAGTGGTTTAAATTTCTACCCGGAGATTTGCATTCTGTCTCTTTTTTGTTTCTTTTTTTTTTTCGTCGGTGAATAAGTTTTCCTTTTTTTTTTTCTTTTTTTAGATGCCTCCTCGGCGGCATTTTCGGTGTATAAATGCTCGCGTCGAGCCTATTGGCTTTTTTTTTTTTTCGTGAGTGTGTTTGGGGGGGGAGCTTCGCAGTTTGGTTCGTCTACTTTCAGAGCGCTAAAACGATGCTGGATAATCACGTCTCATTCCTCTGCAGTGTATACTTTCATCCCATACAAAACAAAGAAGTGTGAGGGTGGTGTCTTGAAATGGCACAAAGCCACACGGACACGTTCTCATGCAAAAGTTAGAGAGTAAAGGCATTTCAAGCGCGAATAGAAATAGTGAGAAACTTTCTTGGTTTCAGCCCCACTTAACCACACTCCTGCGCCATGCTCGGACTGCTCGAGCCATACGCTCTGGACAAAAAAAAAATCTGTTAAATCGTTTAGCTGTGTTGGTTGAGATAAACCGTCTTAATACATCCATTATTCTACCGAACACACAATACAGACTACGCACATAACATACTACTCTCCTACGGTGACTGTGCGTAGTCTGTAGTGTGGATTCACTTGTACAATGGACGCGAACAAAAAATCTGTTCTTTCTTACTTCCATTTCTAGATGGCTGACTATTTGTCGCCTTGGCCCACGGTGTAAGAATAGCAGCAAGATGGCAAGTTGGGCCAGTTCGTTTACGTTCATATTTGATGACTTTGTCGAAGCGCACCGAGACACACACAAGTAGTAGCAGACAGGACAGCGCTTACACTCACAACTGATGTTTTATTAAACAGAAAACGTATAAATAAGCAGATACATGGTTCTTTGCGCATGTGCAACAGAGCAGGGTGCAACAACAAAATATATAAGTATACATAACAAAATACTCGTATCGGGATTACAAGTATTTCCTGCGTTACATGTTATTCACGAGATATTGGATCACTACGTGTCTAGATACGCGTATTCTTTATCGTGTAGCACAATAGTGAATAACAATATCTCGTGAATAACATGTAACGCAGGAAATACTTGTAATCCCGATACGAGTATTTTGTTATGTATACTTATATATTTTGTTGTTGCACCCTGCTCTGTTGCACATGCGCAAAGAACCATGTATCTGCTTATTTATACGTTTTCTGTTTAATAAAACATCAGTTGTGAGTGTAAGCGCTGCCCTGTCTGCTACTACTTGTGTGTGTCTCGGTGCGCTTCGACAAAGTCATCAAATATGGGTGTAAGAATAATTCTCTTACATCGTGGTTTACCCCACGACCCGCGCCATTGGTGATTGGGCGCCGTTTCGGTTCGTGTAGCAACATAAATACGGATGTTAGTACGACTATTGGTGTTGATAGCTATCGCAAAATAAGAACCAGAGCATTAAATATTAGGAGAAAAAAGTCATGTCACTCATGACATGCCATGATTTCCAAATTACCACTTGTCATTTATGTTCGTCATACAGTCGCGTCACTCACTACCAAATTTGGTGTATATGAAGCTAGCGAAACGGCCGTCAGCGCACCATGAGCGTGGCATGTAAATCATGTTGTACATGACATGCTTGTCATGATTTTCATATTACCGCCTGTTATTTATGTTGGTCATGCAGAAATGTCTCATCGTACCAATTTTTTGGATATATCGAGTTAAGAAAACGACCGCAGGAGCACTACGGCCATGGCGTGTAAATCATACTTTTCATGACAAGTTATTCATGATTTTCATGATATGACCAGTCATTCATGTTGGTCATACAGTCATGTTATGCCATACCAATTTTGGTATAAATCCCATTAACGATACAGCCAGGAAAGCACAAAGTCGTAGGCGGCCAGATAGATAGATAGACTGATAGATACGCTCAAAGTCGCCGAAGTTCGCTAAGAAATGCTTCGCATTTAATCCTTCTCTCGCTGAAGATCTTCAGAAGACATAAATATCTCCGCTAAATATTCAAATTTAGTGCCCCCCTGAAAGCTGTCATTAGATGTAAATACATGATTAATATGTTTTCGTGTAGTGAAGCTCACCGCTTCGCGATAATTCGAGTTCGTGGCTTTTTGCAAATACTTTTCAGTTTAGTCGAATCTCGAAGAAAAAGTGTAGCTTACTTTCTTAGTTTCATTATTTCGCAATCTTAATCAGCACGAAAGGCGAAGACGCAATGAACACGCACACACAGGGACAGTGCTGAACTACCAACAGAGAATTATTCGATGAAGACTTTTAAATATCTACGGTAAAAAGGCACCTTTATGGAATAAACCTCAGTTGGTCTGTTCAGCACCGGTCCTATGTGTGCGTGTTTTTGCGTCTTCGTCTTTCGTGCCGATTAACTTTGCAACATGTCGCACCAACTTGCCCATACCAAACCACTCCTAAAGCCATATCTTGCTCTTTTTAAACGAATAACCCTGAACCCTATGTATCATTAACAAACAGACTGTAATCAGATCAGCCTGAACAACGCTAGCATATAACAATGTTCAGAGGGAGATGCAGGCTTGAATCGACCTACTGTGGCGAAAAAGGAGTGCTGTTTCAGCCAACGTATCGACAAGAGCAACGAAGAATACAAGTTCGTGGAAACGAGTTGGTTCCAGTGAGATTCCTTGTTTGCCCACTGCTAATTGCTAGCATACAGTGATGTTCATTAGTACTGCTTATTCATTAAGTGGCGTATTCAAGTGCGCAAGTAGACTAGCCTTCGTTGTACTAGAGCTTTCACCCGCGATAAGTGGTCGGTCGTGACTGCCTTGTCTTACGCTATAGTTCACTGAGGAATGACCGGCCAATCAAGTGATATTGTTTTCTTCGTGCACATGCGCTTTACGCAGCTGGCGAACACGTTGGGAATCATGGAGGCGATCATCATCAGTGCCGTGCCGACCGCCGAGGACCAGCCGTTTCCGAGAGGTGAATTTATTTGTACATCAACGCGGCTCCTTGTTTCATGCAAATGCAACGCCGCGACGCACTGCGTATTACACGTTTACAGACGCAGTGACTGTGCTTCTGCCCACTCCACACTTTCTGTGGTCATGTTAACCACTTCAGGCGCGAATTATGATCGACCGTTTGCAAATGTGTGAAATTCGCACAATGTAATCCAAAGGCAATCGATATTACACCACAAGAAAGAAAATATGTTGCCTTTCGCGAGTTTACTTATACCTAATAAGCGTGTAATTAAATATTTCATTATTGTCTAGTCAATCATGTTCCATTTTTGCATAAAAACTAATACTAATAGTAGTAGTTGGGGGGTTTACGGGCCAAAACAAAAATATGACCAGGGACGCCATAGTGGAGAACTCCGGAAATTTCGACCCCCTTGGGTTCTTTAACGTGTACCTAAATCTAAGCATACAATCCTCAAGCATTTTCACCTCCATCAAAAACGTGGCCGCCGCGGCTGGGATTCGATCCCGCAACCTTCGTCTCGGCAGCCGAGCGCCATAACCAACTAAACCACCGTGGCGGGTACATAAAAAAAAATGAAATCATGGGTTCAAAATGCACGCGGAATTTGTCTTTAATTTTGTACATTTAAGAGAGAAAAAAGATAATACTTTTGACGTTGTTCTTGGAATGCGGCACGTCGACCGCGCCGTCGAACATCATAGTGCCTTCACCGAAGTGATTGGCCGCAGTCGTGAGCAGCATATCAAGCTTAACTAAATACACGTTGAATATACAAAAGGATTCAATTCATCCTATGTTCAATGTATCTTGCTCTGTCTTGGCCATTAGTCCAAAGAACTAGCAAAAACGAGTTAAGTCCACATATGTGGACGTCGTGCCTGAAGGGGTTAAAGGCTCTTCTTTTTTTTTAGCTTGCCATGAGGATTCATATTACAATGCAATACAACTTTCCCTGCGCATAATAGGTAATAATTTCACTAACTAGGCTCGGTTATTGCAATAATTTTAGTGATTTACGGTACGACTGTTTGATGTATCGTCCAGACCATTAGGTGCCCTGCCAAGTTGGTTCAATAGTACTAGGATAATTTCTGACAATGTGTTGTCCTTTGTTTGATACTGACAGATACAGACAGATACAGATACAGACGGATAGATACAGACAGATACAGATACAGAGGAATTGGAAGCGTAACCTATGAGGCAACGCCAGCGGCCTATACTCATTTCGTGCCTTCATAATGTCCACGTTGCTGCATCAGTATTGCATGGGATGCTCCCGCACTCGCCCCAACACTAACTTATTAATGAGGAGGCGAAACGTCTCCACCAACCTCATTACCCGACCGCAAATCTCAGGCATCTCCAGCTTACTGGCTGTATTATGTTCTGATCGTGCAATTTCACAAGACATATCCCTAAACCATGTTTAAATAATGACCCTGCCTAAGCAATCAGTCATGCGTGAAATTAACTTAACAAAGCTAAAATACAAATTAAGGAAAAATTATTCTTTTAGAGGGTAGCGAAACGTGACGACACGGCCAAATTATCGTGGCCACATTTTTTTTCTTGACTCTTGATGACGCATATCGACATTTACCAACTGAAAATAACGCACATATCAGAGGAACAACGGGGTTTAGCCCAAGATCGCGTAAGTTACGACGGATAGTCTCCACTGTCATTTACCCTAAACCATCTTTGATACACTGCCTTCGTCTTTTTAGGCATTTCACTCGTTTTTTCGGCGTCTTTCGTCAATCGCATTGTGTCGGCGAAAGGTGTTGTCCTCTTACCAGTTAGTGCATCGTATTTCACCAAAGTTAGTCTGAGCTGGCACTTCGACAACACTAGTAGTACGCGTCCATTGCATAAAAGGCGGCTCTCAACTGTAGCAGCATTACACAGTTCGTCGTTAGCCTGTGTTTTGTTCTTATAAAGCTGCTTCAGGATATAGTTAGGCTCTGTCTCGAAATCTGGCGCCTCTTCTTTCCCATTGCTGCTTATTTCGTTTCTTTGCTGTTTTATTACTGTCACGACATTGAAAATTTGTCGCAAATCTGCGCCCCAGCGTCTAATAAACCAAGCGCGAAACAGATGGCGAGGATAATAAGATCTCCCCTCTGTTTGCGCGCTGCAGCCATCAGCCATCAGCGCCAAGGTGTCTCGCCATCCAAATAAGTTGCCTGACGAAGTTACGCGTTTCACGTCAGTGTGAGCTAGTTGCAAGCAGAGTATACGCTCTTCTGCCAGTCTTACTCAGAGCCATAATCACTGCAAACAGTGGTTCGCTAACGCCGTCCGCTCGAAAGAAATGTCATTGAGTACGCAAAATGGAGCACTATCTGGCGTGCGCCCCCCAACAGAATAGGACACACAAAGACAGACAGTCGACGCCATCTTTTACCTCTCTTTCACAACGTAATCGACTTGTCCTGAGAAACTGTCTGTCGGAATTCGCGGCAATTTAAGCGTGATTTAGCAAACCCTAACAAGTTTCCCTCTGATAACCTTTCGCAACCCTCTAATAGTAACCCTAACACGTTTCGACAAAAATTTGAGGTGCATTCTCTTACAATAGCGTCGTAAGATTGTTTTAATCGTTCAAATTTCAACCTTTATTTTTATGAATTCTTGCGTGTTCTGTTGATTAATGTGCTACAGTGTGCTGTTTGTAACGTTTAATTTCGCTAGCCTACTGTGTTCTTAATTTTGTTTCGTTGCATTTTTCTTGGCTGTTAACATTCCCTTGCATTGTAACCCTTTTTGCTGAGAAGGTTACTTGGGATTTCAATTGTAACCCCCCCCTTACTCAATGCCTTCGAGTCTGCAAGGCATTTTTACATAAAAAATAAACAACTTGCCACTTGAATATAGGGACATCTCCAAGCATCAGTAAACAAAACAAAAACCATCAGCAGGCGCAAAATTTTTTATCACGAATAGCTGGTGATGGTTAAATACATTGCTTTCACAATTATGGGATCTGCCAAGCTTAAACCGGCAGGTGCTACTGCGGTTCTGTGTGCGATCACGGATAAAGGAGCCGATTACGTGGAACTGACACCGGTGGCGGTTCGTGTAATACTCAGCCATCGGCACTGTGAAAGTAGTGATGCCCTTCAGATAGCACTCCATAATGTGACGAAACGAGCAGGATGCCCAAGAGATGAGTGGCGCGAGGACTTTGGGCGCCCACCTAACTTCTCCATTGTGAGATGGAAATGTTAAAACGCCTCTTTAATGCGACCGCAGTGCCCAGAAATGCCGCCTCAATGGCCCATGGCTCAACGACAGTCCACCACCCTCACCTCCTACTTCCCCGCGTTTTCATGAGCACCGCTCTCAAGAGTATATGCTCGCACTGGGAAACTTAGGCGCATTTTTAATGAAGCCTGGTCGTTCCGCCCATGATGAGACGGCGCTCATTGTGAGCTGTAATATTGAAAATGCCAGCGGTGGGGCAATCATGTGACGTCCCTCAGGCTACTCACTGCGTATTAAGTCGAATACGCCCCCCCCCCCCCCCCACCTTTTTCTTAAAAAAAAAAAAGAAAGGAAGCACTGCGTGTGAGAATAAAAAAAGCATAAACTGGGGTTCGTGTTGTCGGCGAGCTTCTTCGCAGTTAGGTTTGTCTAAATCATCTGCCCGTGGACTCAGAGAGCGGATCTGACGTTAGCTGCCAATTCCCCTTTAGATAAAAGTGAACTAAGTGTTAGCCATGATATTGAAGTATCTATTTTGCATCGTTTAAAATGTGGTTGCTTGTCAGCAATAATTGA
Source organism: Rhipicephalus appendiculatus (assembly GCA_030522465.1). Classification (NCBI taxonomy): domain Eukaryota; kingdom Metazoa; phylum Arthropoda; class Arachnida; order Ixodida; family Ixodidae; genus Rhipicephalus; species Rhipicephalus appendiculatus. The sequence continues at coordinate 82,992 of JALIZH010010241.1, read as the reverse complement.
AGCATCAAGAACAGTTATTCATTCATAGACCATAGCTAAAGAGTCCAAAATTTAATATGTGCTATCTAGGTGCGAGAAATCATCTCGAATAAATGAATGGGTATATAGGAAATTGCAGCTATAGCTATTGGTAGTGGCCACTTAGGCCGGCGCTTCTGTCGGCGATCGTACAGTGTTCTGTGTGAGAACGAAAAAAAAAACATCTTTTGCGCCGAGTTAACGGCAGTGCCAGCGTGTTCAAAAGAGTGCAATGACAGTTTGTTTTCTTTTTTCTTTTTTTTTACCTAGTTGTTCTACGTAGTTGCCTTGTCGTTCCACATTGTCCCCCCGTGTAAATAAGTGAGCGCGCATTTTCTGACCCGCAGGCTGTGTCTGTATAATACACTCAGCGCCAGCGCGTCGCGAAGTCATGCAACATTGATGAACCCCTTGTGGTCGCCCGTTGTCCAATTCTCATCGTTTTTGCATGACGTGTCAGTGAACCTGCCTTGGATCGCTTTTCGTTGTCTCTACACGTACGTTTGCGGGCGTATATATAAAGCGATAAGCCTCTTAAGGAAACACAAAAGATAAAGGTAAGTTTGTAGAGTGCGCTACCGCAGTGCACAAAAAAGAACACAATCGCCAGGCGATGAAGCTTGGTAGGGTACATATAAAAGCGCTAAAAGGAAAGATGCTTGGCGTCGGTGACAAGCTAAGAATAAAAAGTAAAGTGCACCACTGTCCATTTGTGTTATGCGTGTCCAACTAGAGCTGCCCTTTGCTATGACGTAATATTAAGCACGAACAAATAAAAAATTCAACTGTTATACACGCGTAAACAGCATCATCCTCGCCGGTCGTCATTCGATGCAGTTGAAGTTTGTGATTGTGGCGCGTTTGAAGTGCACAGAAGCGGCAGCAGCTCGGAGTGATTTGAAACGCTTTATCGCGTTCTGTTGTTTCCGCAGCGTGAAGTAGCAACACGGCGGAAGCATGAAAAATAAGGGCAGTGCGGCCTCGTGGGCGGAGCCTATATTTATTGTTAGGCTGTCACCGACTATGGTGAAGTTGCCTGGCGAGTTCTGAGTGACGCCACAGGTTTCGGCAGCGTCTGCTCGGTTCTATAATACATTTTTTAATAGGTAATGACAAGTGCAATGCTTCTCAAAAGAACGAACTTAGCAAGCTTCAAAAACACCTACTGCAATTCGACGGGCTTCACCCCGGTCGGATGTTCAGCCTCTCGGGCCTGCAAAGCGTAGCAGCTTCAGGGCCAGGCGTCTACTGTATTATGGTTTGATAGCCTTAAACCCAAACGCAGCAGTGATAAAACCATATATATACATTACTTTTAATCACATCGTTCCATAACGTATCTGGACGTGCGGCAATATCTATCCATCTATCTATCTATCTATCTATCTATCTATCTATCTATCTATCTATCTATCTATCTATCTATCTATCTATCTATCTATCTATCTATCTATCTATCTATCTATCTATCTATCTATCTATCTAAACCAACCTAACCTCTTCGCTTGCTTCTCAGTGGAGCTACTGTACGCGTACACGTTCAAGGGCATGGAGTCGTCCTTCAACTGCTTCTCGGCCATGATACTTCTCTTCGGTGCCCTCGGTGTGAGTTGTGACCACCTCACTTGGTAATCTCTATAGAAAAGCCCCGTATTACTAAATGTCTATTACAGGGACAGTGAAGTTGCCAAGAGTGCGGCCGCTGTTCCAAATGACTCGAATAATTCTCCATTTGAAGTTCTAGACAATTCTAGAAAATTTGTCTAAATACCAATAAAGTCGTCATGTCTTCACGGCATAATGTTCATATTTTTTCTTACACCTGTAGATTTCTATTTCTCCGTGCCGCGCTCGGACGCAGTTTTTCTGCTTTTGCCGTGGGACCCGCTCATTTCTTATTTTTCTATGCGCAATCTCTGCGTGATCTTTGCTGCATGCTCGCAATTAGCGTTTTAATTAAAAATGAGAGGATCCTGGGATACAGCAACAGTATGGTTCGAGTGTGCTTACGAAGCAAGCCTTGCTGCAAGTGGCACAAAATATTTCGCACACATCGTAAAGCAGCTTGGATTGCACCTATACTCGCGGACAAGTTTCCTTGGCAAAGGAGGGAAAGCTACGGGTGCGGAGCCTCTGCACCCATGTACTCCTACGCCAAGTAGTTCGGTATGGCGCGCTTCACGCACCACTGGGGAAAGTGATGGCTGCATGGCATAAGCGTGGCATAGCATTTGATTTGTCATTTTAGACGCTACCATTCGTGGGTGAAGTTCCTCGCAAGTTTCTTAGGCAAGCAGTAAAAAAGAGCCTGAATGATACGGAACCTCACCTGTAAAACGTCGGTGCCATTTAGGGAGTTTGAGGTACACATAAAAGGCGCGACTTTCTACACGGTGCAAAAAATGCGACATGACAACGTATAAACTTAAACAAATATAAATAATTTGACTAATGTGTGCTGCGTCCTGTATCAAAGAGCTTCCTGTGGAAAACGTGGCAATTGTCCGTCCGTGCATCCGTGCATCCATCCGTCCCTCCGTCCGTGGATCCGTCCGTCCATGCATGGGCGCACGGACGGACGGATGCACGGACGGACGGACACATGGATTTCATGAACATTCTTTATAGTGTTTATCATTTCGTCAATGGAAGCTTCGCTCTATCATCAGCATTCACTTCGTGGATTTGCAACAATTTGCAACAATTTTTCTTCAATTTTTTGAATTTTGCATTCTCGAGTCTAAAACACAGACGCGACTTTGACACCACATTAATTGGCGTTTGCTAGCACTCGCGCAGTTCCGCTATATACTCTTGGCTTCGCTGCCAAGGAAGGTTGTCCGCGATTGAAGAGCATAACTGCGTATTCTTCGGAAGTGTCTATGCTGATTGCCCGGCCATGAGAAGGTACTGCAGAAACTGACCGGCGTCGGTTATCGCTGTCGGTGCGAAGAGCGCAATGCTGAACCGATGA